>CAKAOI010029441.1:0-24582 GCA_916701655.1 Sebastiscus albofasciatus
TGGGCAAAAATTCCATAATAACCTTTCAGCATGTTGTAATTCAAGTGTTCTGAGAGAAAACTAGACTTCTGCTCCTCCTCATGGCTCTGTTTTCAGGCTTTAAAAAATCTAGCCCGTGACGGGAGACTTTGGCCAATCACAGGTCATTTCAGAGAGAGAGCGTTCCTATTGGCTGTTCATTCAACGGAGGCAGCTGTCAATCACTCATGAACTCCAATCAAATGGTCAAACTAGGCAGAGCTGATCAAATATTAATCAATATTCTGTTACTGTAATGACTATTTCTCGCCTCAAATGTTTTCAGAAACATCTTGTAGTGTACTGTTGAGCTGTAAAATGAGAAAGTTTGCTCCGGCTGGTGGGCGGTGCTTGGGATTTCCTCAACTGATCTCAACATGGCTGCCAGGTCACAAACTTTCTCATTTTACAGCTAAACCGTACACTACAAGATGTTTCTGAAAACATTTAAGGAGACAAATAGGCATTACAGTAAGAGAATATTGATTCATATATGACCAGCGCTGCCTAGTTTGACTGTTTGATCAGAGTTAGTGAGTGATTGACAGCTGCTCAAAGACGGCAAGGCTCCAGCTCGGCTCTGTTTGGTTTTTTTCCTCAGGTCTGTGAAATCTTGCAGATGCCATTAGGAGCACCGGAGGACACAGAGGCACATGATTTTTTTCACATTACCTGTCTCATTCTGTCAGGATATAGTGACCGTTTTATAAAAATAACTTCTTTCAATCATATTTGCTCCAATTCTACCCACTGCAGCTTTAAATCTTGATTTAGTTAAACAAAATCTCATGTTGTTTTGCCCAAGAGGGTGTTCCACATTCATAATCTCCCTAGTCACGGACAAAGAGTTTTGTTTTTTTTTACCTTTTAATCACCGCATCAGAGTTCAGTTCATTTCCAGCTAATTTTTTCATCAGGTCTTGTGACTCTCAGACCAGAACAGCCAGAGCCAATCAGAGGCCTTGATATCAACCAAGTGCGTAAAAAAGATTACGCAATGAATTTGTCATTGCACCGAGCCCTTGTTGAGTCAACTGAAATGACGTCTGAACAGAATAACTAGTGTGTGTGCATGTTGTTTTTGATGGCCTGATGCACATTGTGAGGAGTTGGTCAAGTTGCATAGATTGAGTGCGTAAATTTGTATAAAAGGTGTATGACAAATGTGGTTTGGAGTGCAAACATTGTGATGAATGAGCCCTGGTTATAAATTTAAAAAAAATGTGGAAGGTGTAATACTGAAATGTAAGGAGTTGTTGGCTGGTTTGACAGTGTGTTTGTGCACAGAAGCTGATGTTTTCTATCTCACATGATTCAAAAGAACACCCTTAAAAGTCAAGTAACTATTTTTGACAGACTTATGAATGTAGAGTAAACAAGTGGTTGCCCTACTTCCAGTTTGCATGGTGCATATATAGGAAGGAGTCAGGTCATAGCTACGTATACAAAGTTGTGATTGGCTGAACTGAGTGAGACCACACCAGCCAAGACACTCCTCCGAGCAGAGAGGTGGAATTATTTGGTGCTAAATAAGGCCAACCTACAGTACAGGTACCAAATTAGGCCAATAAGTCTGTGTGAATGCATGTAGAATAAGTCAAGATATTAAGATTTTAAGATATTTGAGTGCTAAATAAAGCAAATCAAATTTTGTTTTTACCCCGTTGATAAATGTTGCTGAATGTTTTAGTGACAAAGTCATATGTCAACTTGTTTTTTGTAGTCTGATACCGTTCACAGCGCTGACCGTACATGAAGCTGCTATCATCTGCTGTTTGGTGTCCAGAGTACATCAGCTGAGATCAGCCCTTCCTGGCAAAGCAGCTCGTACTTAGAAGCATGTCTCAGGGCAGCTGTGTGGCTCGAATATCCGTGTAGAAACTCGGTGACACTTACAAGACCGATGTGTGTATACGTAACAGCGTTACATATCTATGAGTTATTATGGTATATGTGTCATGCCTATAGGATTATTACTGTATCTACTTTGTAATCGGGTGGCGACATTTAAAGCAGCAGTGGGTAGAAATGGAGAAAATATGATATGTTAGCTGAAAAATGAGAACGTTTGTGACCCGGCAGCCATGTTGAGATCAGTTGAGGAAATACCAAGCACCGCCCACCAGCCGGAGCAGACTGTCTCATTTTACAGCTAAACAGTACACTACAAGATGTTTCTGAAAACATTTGAGGCGAGAAATAGGCATTACAGTAACAGAATATTAATTCATACTTGATCAGCGCTGCCTAGTTTGACCGTTTGATCGGTGTTTTTGAGTGACTGACAGCTGCCTCCATTGAATGAATAGCCAATAGGGACGCTCTCTTTCTGAAATGATCTGTGATTAGCCAAAGTGTCCCATCACTTGCTGGATGTTTTAAAGCCTGAAAACAGAGCCATGAAGAGGTGCAGAAGTCTAGTTTTCTCTCAGAACACTTGAATTATTATATGCTGAAAGGTTATTATGGAATTTTTCCCCAATGATGCCAAAAATATTTTGCCTACTGCAGGTTTAATGTGACATTTTTACGTAAATTTAAAAGAAAGTCCATGGTGTTGTTATATCAGTGAAACTTGCAGGGTTACACATTTATGAGTTGTTTAGTACAATGTAATAAAAATGCATGTTACATTCAGGGTGTGACAAAAGTGTCAGTTACACTAGTAATGGCTTGTACTGTGATGAATGTAACTGAACTGTAGCTGCACAGGACACAAGCGCTTCCTTATTAATGCAGAATAAATGCTCAGTATATGAGGGAGAAATTTCAAGAGCACACTTCATATTTCACAGGAAATTCCTCAATTTAAACAAGGTGGATGGACAAAAATATAAACTATTTTACATAACTTATTACGCGGTAAAAGGAACCACCAATCTATCCATTCATAAAAGTGTTTAATGTCAGCTCAAGTTGTAGGTTGGTACAAACAAAGACAAAAGTTCTCAGGCAACAAACTGGATCTGAAACTAAACATACTGAAACTGCAAGATTGTAAACCACAAACACACACACACACACTCAACCGGAACAGTGCAAGATGAGACTGCAGCTCTGTCACTGTCCAGTTTGACATTGTGACATGCACTGTTTGCTACTCAACAAATTGTGACTATAGTTCAAATTTACAAGCGGAGCATGTCTTTGTTTTTATATCATTGATTTTATCTTTATTTTTTCCCCCCCCTGAATTTCATAATAGTGTCATCTGGCATGACGGTGCGATTATTTTCACAATTACACAACAGTCCTGTCACAAGATAATAACACACATGCAGGAGGAAAAACCCTAACAACTTCCTCCTTTTCTGGTTTAGCCTGAAAAGTCTGGAAAAAACATTAGTTCCCATGCACTGTGTGCACACACACACACACACGCACACCGAACTGGCTCATGTTGTAGAAGAGCTGCACGTGAGGCTGTTGTAGCGTGTAGCCCATGAAATAATTGAGCTGGTGCAGGGAAATCTTCCATGAAGAAGAACTAACTTTCATGCCAATAAAGCTTCATTTGTTATTAATTTGACTGCATAAGTAGGAGAAGTTTATAGTCTACATCAGGACTACGTTAATACCTGTTAAGTGCATCTAAGTCTATCTGTGTCTGTGTGTTTATAATAGTGTAACAGAAATGCCTGCCTCCTATAGCCTACATACATAGCTGGTGTTGGGTTCATAATGAGTCCACCAGCCAACCACATCCTCCTGACACACAGTTACACTACATGGTCTCAGTCTAGACTGCCAACATCGCATGTGTTCTCATACAGGCCTGTGATTGGCTAGAAACATCGCCTCACTGCATCAGGCTGACTGGCTGACTTCAGACGCTCACGTAGGCACCGCTGTTTCACACCGTCACAGGAGCTGCTGCAGTTTCCCTCAGGGCCCTTTAAACTGAGACAATGTAGCGTGGTAAGGTTGTGCTATGTATCATAATATATATATAAAAAAATCGTAAAAAAAGTCATAGCATAATATGTCGAAAAAAGTCGTAAAAAAGTCATAGTATAGTATGTAAAAAAAAAGTCATAATATAGTATGTGGGAAAAAATCGTTAAAAAAATCATAGTATAGTATGTTAAAAAAAAGTCATTATATAGTATGTCGTAAAAAATCGTAAAAAAGTCATAGTATAGTATATCGAAAAAGTCATTATATAGTATGCCAAGAAAAGTCATAAAAAAGTCATAATATAATTAACACGTCATATATATTTTTTTAAAATAAAAAACATACATCATTATGGAATGCCATTTTAGCCAAAATTAAATAAATAAATAAAAATAAATAAATATTCTCATGAAATAATTAAATATGGCTATGAAATAAATCCTGAAACAAATAAGGGGCAATAAATACATACATAATTCTAAATATAAATACACTTGTATTTATTTCAGGGGACTTTTATTTCATAATGACACATTTATTTATTTATTCAAAATTGGCTAAAATGGCATTCTATAAAGCATAAGTCTATATTGTTTTTGGCTATTAATCGCACTATTTCACCAACTTTTAGATATCCACTGACAAGTTTAATGAGCCCTAATGGAGCAGAATTTGTGTATCGCGTATAATAATAATAATTAAGTATCCAGTTAGATTTA
The DNA here is from genome assembly GCA_916701655.1 of Sebastiscus albofasciatus. NCBI lineage: Eukaryota > Metazoa > Chordata > Actinopteri > Perciformes > Sebastidae > Sebastiscus > Sebastiscus albofasciatus. Next base: position 4,635 of record CAKAOI010029441.1, read on the forward strand.
GATTTTTAATTTTTAATTTTTATTTTTTTAATTTTTTAATTTTTTAATTTTTAATTTATTTCCTGATTAAAAAAACCTGGGATTGGTATGTTTACTGTAGTGAAATATTTCATTAATATAAATAGATCCATTTTGGGTTGAATTCAGCTTCTTTAAGAAAGTTATTTTTGTTTTCTTTATCAAACTTTTACTTTGAGATACCAAATTTAACCCTAACCAGTCAACTCTGTCTGCAACAGTAGTGTGAGCAAAGCAGCTGTAATCTAGTTGCCACTGTGGCAGCTGGAAACCGATGAGTTTGGCAACTCAACAGCTCGACGCTGATTGGCCGGCGAGCGGGTTCTGATGCAGATGATGTCATCCACTGACGGGGCTCACTGAGACAGACAGAGCGAGAGAGAGAGAGAGATAGGAACAGAGGCGGTCAGAGGGACGAACTACTATCGCGTTGACTGAAACAGTCCGTCTTTAAGTCGGTGACGGTAAGTCGAGGACTTTATCAAACACCCAGCATCACCTCTACCAGGAAATGCCACTTCTATAATGTGTTATTGAGCTGAGGAAACGCCAGTAGTCTCCTTGTGTTGGCTGTCAGCAGCAGCTGTAGAAGGTAGGAGCCTGTTTTTATCATGTGTTTGACTGCACCTGCATGTGTGATGATTTTTCCTAATTTTCACACAGTTTTTTATCTGTTATGATCAATACTGTGTCTTTACACTCATATATACTGATCATTTATCATGCATTACTAACATTTTCCATTTGCACTGTCACAGGGTGTTATTATATGAGTCAGCTATTTATTTACATACATCTATTGGATTTCCCTTTAAATGTGTGGTAGCTGATTGGTGTGAGGCACATATATGATTGTGTGCATGAGTCTTTTTAATTAAACTAATAGTTCATCACTTGTGAGGCTTTTATTTTCTTAAATGGTCAGGAGGAGTGTAGATATTTTTGTGAGGCATATGGTTTATATGTGTAGTAGTAATGAGTGAAAATGTGTCAATACTTGCAACACATTATACCCGCTGAGTGGCCCAGCCAGATTCCAGCCTGCGAGGATAATATACATAACTGCAGCTTGTAAACCCATTAAACTATAATGACCATGCCACAGTTAAACACCGGCTTTTAAAATTTCACAAAGGTTCGGTGAAGTTTTCACCCACTACCACTCCTTTTTTTTTCAAACCAGGCAGTGCTGTCAGTGTTTTGAGACATTGTTCCTCTTTTTTGTCTCATCTGTATGACACAAGGAAATCTATTTTTGGCTCTGCAGCACGTACAGTAGCAGACCGTGTTCACACCAAAAGTCCCCTGCTTTGAGAATCAGCTGCCAGCAGCTCTGTAACTCAATCCCTCAGTGAAAGGTGAAATTAATAATTAAAGACGGTTAATGTCATCTATAAAGAGGTATTTCAACCCTCAGATGGCTCCTCAGCTGCTCTGAAATTAGGGCTCCTGTTCTTTCTGTAAGGAGCCTGTTCTGGTCACATGCTCAGAGGGGGATCAGGATGTGTTGGCATTGTTCCATGTCTTCCCCATTGCTGCGATCATTTTGGGGGCCCACTGCCAACTGAGTCAAGGTCAGACCCCCCCTTTGCTGTTATTAGACAGCTGCAAACCCTAAGGAGTCTTGAAAGCTATAAGGGACTTATCACGTGTGGCTGTCGGTGTTTGCATCATAGAAATGTAAATAGTTCAGTCATTCTATGGCGCCAGCAGGGATGAAGTTGAATAGATACTCTTGAAATGGTTTTAGTTCTTTACCTTACCTGACCTTATGCTCATAGTAGTTTGTTTTAGGGTTGAGCTGCCACAAATCAGACAGAACAAAAAGATCATATTCTTTTCCAGGTGTTTTTGAGTGTTCACATTGAAAGCATTTGGTCAGTAAACATTGCTTGAATGAACAGAAAGCCGTGTTTGAGGCATAATTACGTAATGAGCGACAGGACTAAACGTCCCAATTTAGGAGGAAGTGTGTGTGCCTGGTTTAAAGCACCTGAAAATTACTAAGAATTCATCACATTTGCATCGAAGTAGGGCTGCAATTAACAATTATATTCATTGTCGATTAATCTGTCCATTATTTTCTCGATTAATCGATTAGTTGTTTGGTCCATAAAATGTCAGAAAATGGTGAAAAATGTCAATCAGCGTTTCCCAAAGCCCAAGATGACGTCCTCAAATGTCTTGTTTTGTCCACAACTCAAAGATATTCAGTTTACTGTCATAGAGGAGTAAAGAAACCAGAAAATATTCACATTTAAGAAGCTGGAATTAGGGAATTATGACTTTTTTTTTTTCCTTAAAAAATTACTCAAACCGATTAATTGATTATCAAAACAGTTGGCGATTAATTTAGTAGTTGACAATCGTTGCAGCTCTACATCGAAGCTTTGTCTATACGAATACTAGATTACTAGATAATCAATAGTTGCAGCCCCACTTCAAATCTTAAGCATTTGACTGTTCTCAAAAACTCAGATAATCTGCTTCATCAGGATTGTGTGGGTGTGGATTTGATGAGATTAGACAATTACATACATCTCTAATGCGAAACAACTAAAACTGTTAGAAATTTTAGCAGAAAATAAGGCTTCATTGAAAAAAACATAGCTGTGATCACCCCTCGCCTTCTCTTGTGTGACTGTGTTACCATAATAGGAGTGTACAGTGAGTGTATGAGGTCTGTGACCATTAGAGGACAATGTAAAGATGAACAACCGACATACTCAGACTAGTTCTTTTGCGTCACAGAATCCTTTACTCTACCTTCAAAAGACATTGGCATTGTCCACATTCACAGTCCGTCTCACATGTCTCTGAAGGCCAAGGTGTTCTCCTATAGTTCCCATAACGCCTCAGCTCAGCCAATTAATATCATGGAAGGTTATGGCATCACCTACATGGGTACAAACTGGTCTAACTTGGTTTGCCCTTTGACCTCTGTTGTTGGGGGTTGCTGAATGGAAAACTGTTGGATAGGATTTACAGACTTATGAAGGGGGAGAAGAGGAACGGAAGGTCAAAGTGGCATCAGGTTCTTTCTACAGTATGTAGGCCACACATTGAACAAGAACCAGTCCTCTTTCCCCTAGCTATACCAGTCACAGTGCAGCTCCAAAACTGACTTCAGAACAGAGTATCAGAATAACTTCACCTCATGCTCCCTGAGGCAGAGTCATACGTCATCAACGGTTTGATTGACAGACTGGAGAATGGCACAGCAGATGCCGCTTCATAAACACCTCTTCCTCTGACGGTTGACTGAGTTCTGGACGGCTTTGTGGCGCTTAGATTACGACTATTGAGTAGCAAAGTCAGACCTTTTGGTGTGGATGTTTTAATGCTACATAATCTCTTCTGTCCCGTCTTCGCCGTTCCCGTCCACCAGACCCGTCAGACCATGAACTACGTGGGCCAGTTGGCGGGCCAGGTGTTCATCCAGGTCAAAGAGCTGTACCGAGGCCTCAATCCCGCCACCCTTTCCGGCTGCATTGACGTCATCGTGGTGAGGCAGCCCGATGGATCCCTGCAGTGCTCGCCTTTCCACGTTCGCTTCGGCAAGATGGGAGTCCTGCGGTCAAGAGAGAAAGTGGTAAGGGCAACCGCCTCATGTTGTCGTATTTTTAAAGAGTTGTGACCTTTCAGATGAGGATTGAAGTCTTGTTTCCGCTCTTCCAGGTGGACATTGAGATCAATAGAGAACCAGTGGATCTGCAAATGAAGCTTGGGGACAATGGAGAAGCATTCTTTGTGCAGGAAACAGAAAACGATCAGGTATGCATGATTGTATCTGAGCAGGGAACAGCTTTGTAAAATGCTCTAGTTCAAAGTGTAATACAACATCCGTTAAATGGCGGACATCGAATCAAATAAAACCAAGATTCAAATGAAAACGCGCCTCAGTCTCCACACCCCCTGACCTCCCTGAACCCCAGACACACCCTTGTTTACAACCGAGAAGCCTTATCCAAACTATCTTCCACCTTACATGCAGTCATACCGTAGTAGTTTGAACAAGGTCACGCTGTGTGCAGAGTTGGCTCAGCGGCCAGGAATTTTTTTTTTTCCTTTCCTTTTTGGCTGAACAGCATTCCTCTGTTCATCAGTGAGTGAATGAGTCCTGAATGCAGCATTTACTAACTCAGGCTCTCTGACCTATATTACAGTAAATACTGTGGCCTAATAACTGAGGATCAACCTGCACTTGAGGATCCCGGCAAAGAAATATGCTTTTATGTAGGACATGTGTTTGAATTTGGTTTAACTGTTAGAGAAAGGTTGACAAGTTGAGTAAATGAAGCAAGACATACCCTCCCTTTTCTAAAAATCATTATTCTTGTTATATGTTTATGAAGCCCATGCGAATCATTCAAAACTCAAAATTCATGGAAAACTAAGAAAAAAACAGCTGGTTTTTCCTCAGTTCTTGGACTTGTTTTCACTCGGTTTTCCAAGACTTTTGAACAAGCCAAGTCGCCTGTGCTGTCACCACAAAATGTTTCTTCGCTATAGTACGTACATGAGGATGTGTGCAGCTAAAAGACACAAACAAGCGGTGAACGACTGAGGTCGGGGGCCCGGCACCAACAAGGGAAGGGGGTGATTTATTTTCCCCGGAGTGGTGTCAGATTCCCAGGCCTGGAAGAGAAAGGAGGGGGGATGGGGAGACAGAGGACTTCTTGGCACAGGGAAGAAAAACGTGAGGGAGCATTGTCAGACCACTAATCATATGGTTATACCTCACTTTTTCCTCCCTCTCCCTCCCTCTCTCTCTCTGTGTGTATGTCTGCACTTATACATTTACACTCCCCCACGTTGACAACAGGAGTCCCTCCTGGAAAGCCTTTTCTTTTTCCTAGAAGGAGGAATTATAGGACCACCTCCTTTCACAGAACTGAGGAACAGACTCTGTTTTGGATCGTCTGTTTGGTTTTTCCTGCCAAAGGGCCTCCTCACAGCAGAAGTAGCTGGAAACAGTTTGGCAGTGATTGCCCACTTTTGTGAGACCAAAATTGTGCAATACACAACACAACAGTAGAGTCATGTTCCAGTGGGAATTGATCCAGATTTCAAAATCTAGTTTTTACCTGCTTACAGAAATGGTCAGGGTGGATGCCGGAGAAGATATTTTGGATGTAGTATTTTGTTTTTCAGTGTTTAAACCTGCAGCAGGCAGAATATTTTTGGCAAACATTCCATAATAACCTTTCAGCATATTGTAATTCAAGTGTTCTGAGAGAAAACTAGACTTCTGCACCTCCTCATGGCTCTGTTTTCAGGCTTTAAAAAATCTAGATGAAACTCTGATGAAACGGTCAAACTAGGCAACGCTGATTAAATATGAATCAATATTCTGTTACTGTAATGCCTTTTTCTTGCATCAAATGTTTTCAGAAACATCTTGTAGTGTACTGTTTAGCTGTAAAATTAGAAAGTTTGCTCTGGCTGGTGGGCGGTGCTTGGTATTTCCTCTACTGATCTCAACAGATTTTAATGGCAATACTCTGTAGATCTTGTTGAAATCTCACCTCAAAACCTGTTTAATTCTGCATCCTTGCCCTGATTTGTTCTTATTTCTTGCTGATTTTAAAACATTCTATATAAATAATGTTTTACTTACTTACATATTTACATGATAAACCACCTCTATGCTTTGACACGGGCCTCATGACGCTGTACAAATTTCAAAGAATGGATTCACGGTTTCACTTCTGTTTTGCGTCTAAACAGGAAGTGGTTCCCTCCTACCTGGCCACCTCTCCCATCTTGTCGGACGGGCCCGTTCTGATGAGCTCCTCCCTGATGGGGAAGAGCTCTGGGCCGCCCATACAGACCCTGGGCTCCTCGGGGTGCGCGGGAGAGATGATGATGAAGAAGAGGAGAAAGAGGAGGAGGAAGGCCCGGGCGGACAGCGTGAGGAGGGAGGAGAGCGGGGACTACTCCGAGGACGAAGACATGTTCACCATAGACATCAGCTCAGATGAAATGGCGGAAATGGAGAGCAACAGGTGAGAAAGTGTGGAGAGAGGAAAGGAAGGAGGAGATGGAAGGAAAGAGGAACAAAGAAAGCAGAAAGAAATACAAGCAAAGAGGAAAAGCGGTACACGTGACAGAGTAAGTGAGGGGAGGAAAGTGAGGCAGTGAGATAAAAAGTATAATACATCATTGAAATCAGCTTTGAGTGCAGCTGTAATGGAACCGGATCTTGTCAGGCGAAGATAAACAGACCAGCGTCTGTAGTGGAGAGGGCCTCCAGCTGTGGCACACTGTGATAAGACGCTCAAGACCATATGGAAACCACTACTTCAGCCGTGTGACTTTTACTGCAAATAGAAAGGAAGAAGCTTTGCATGAGAAAAGAGGAAATATCTTCACAGTGGGTGTGCATGTGCATACAGTATGCCAACATGTGACTCGGCCTCTGGTGTGCAGACAGTATTCAATCAAAAGCAGACTGGTGTGCTACCAGATGAGGCATGCAGCTATAGGAGCCTCGTCCCTCCCACACTGTAAGTGCTTAAGTCCATTTATCATGAATGGATTCGGCAGCCGCAGTAAATATATACCACATGAGAGATTTATTTTCATGTCTGCACGTGTGTGGGGCTCGTCTCTACACTGTACAGATTTGTTGGTTGTAGTGAAGATACTGGCATCACATGAAACTAGAAAACCTAAGGAATCCATTGGTACCAACCAAAAACCTAAACTAATGTTATACTAGCTTGTCGGGAAGCAGGCTAAATAACGCTCCAAAATCTTGGTGAGGAAAAACTGGCATGGCCAATTTCAAAGGGGTCCCTTGACCTCTGACCTCAAGATATGTGAATGAAAATGGCAAGCAAGCATATTTGTCCACTCCCATGTTGATAAGAGTATTAAATAATTGACAAATCTCCCTTATGGCACATTTTGAACAGATAAAAAAATGTGTGATTAATCATGATTAACTATGGACAATCATCGGTTTAATTGCGATTAAATATTTTAATCAATTGACAGCCCTAATATAGTTATCATCATGCTTTGTTATTAAAGGGAACTTTAATAACAAAGCCATAAAGAATCTACTTTGCATTTCTGGCCCAATTACAGTATGTTGTCTGATGGTGATATTCTATGCTTCAAACAAAACATAATTACAATTTGGGAGTCAAAAAGAAACTCCTGACTCACATTTTGCACCAAGGTTCAACGAAAATACCTTATTGTAGCTACAGGACATGTTGTGTTTTGACTGCAGGCTGAGTGCGACAAGTTCAGGCATGATCTCTGTGGGTCTGAAATGGGTGAAAAGTGTAGTAAAAGTAAAATATTTACTATACTACATTATGAAAAAATGCAAATGATATGCTATAAATATACAGTATTTGTGTGTGTTTCAGGATTTCCTCTCGGGACATCTTAAGAGATGAGACGACAGTCGGTTCGACCGGCGGCTCCTTCAAACAGACCGGCATCTACACTCGTTCAGATGGAGAGTGGAGCCCGATTCAGAGGTGCTTCATTCACTCATCTAATTATATTAATAATAATTTTATCTGTACAGTATAGCACCTTTCATACTGTAGAATGCAGCTTAAAGTGCTTTACAGTATGTCATTGAAAACAACACACAGCTGAAATAAAATACAAGATTCATAAAAATAGAATAAAAGATCTATAATTGTTATTTTTCCTCTCTCAGCCCTGGAAACTCTCGTCCTACCTCTCCCAAGAGTGACTCTGAACTGATGACCAAGCCGTCCGAAGCAGACAATCAGAATCCAGCCATGCACTGGGCGTGGGGCGAGCTGCCACAGGCTGCCACGGTAACTGACAGTGACCACTGTGCATGCAGACACAGAGAGAAACACTCTCTGTATATATGCAGTAGTTTTGGGATGTTAATATTTATATTTCATCCTTTTCCCTGCTTTTCTAGCCGTCCTTCCTCCCAGTGAAATCTGACCCTCCACCAGTTCGCCCAGTATCCATCCCCGTGTCTGAAAGCACACACTTCCGTGTGATAACTCACGAGACGTCATCGGAGCAGTGCGGACCCTGCTCGGAAATATCAGCACTCAGACTGCTGATGCCAGAGGAGACCAGTGAGGAGACAGTCAGGATGGAGGGAGAGACCATGAGGATGGAGTCTGAATCCCAGACAGCTGGAGGCGTGGCAGCTCGTATGATGGCCGACATGGAGGACACAATGTCTCGTCAGCCGGGCAAGACTGACTCTCCATCCAAGAGAAAAGGTAACAGTATCATTCCTTTGGGAGTCATGTTTATCTAACCAGACATCATTTCATTTGCTGAGGTTTTAATGTGTCTCTCTTTTACTGGAGAGCTCAATGGCATTTAGTTTGTGGTGTTAAAATCACCACAAAAATACACTTTGTAAATATAATGACAGTTACACATGTTAACCCAACCCAGTCAGCTGGTTTTAGAAAACATTTTCTGGTTTACCACAGACCAAATATGATTTCATGCATAGCATTAGCGTGTTATGAGCCACTGCTAAAAAGAAAAGGAATCTGAGTGGCTTGAAGAAAACCAAGCTTTATTGTGTTTTGAGGGTAAAATAATATACAATGCTGAGTTGACAAGATTTATTTAAAAAAACATTTCATTTTACCAAAACCTGCTGTAAAAAAAAATATTTAAAAGCAAATAAAAAGAAGCTGACAATGTATCTCAATACAGTCTCTGTTGCAGACAAGAGAAGCCGCCATCTTGGCTCTGATGGAATTTACCTAGATGACATCACAGAGCTCGAACCTGAAGTGGCGGCACTTTATTTCCCTAAGAGGTACGTGGAAGCACACAAACGCACACAGTCATAACTTCTATGCAATTAAACACATTGATAAGCTTAACAATATTTGGTGATCCATCCTAATAAAGAACTCTCTCTCTGTATAGTGACGGTGGTGCAGCAGTGAGGAGCATCTCAGACCCGGGTCTCCACAGCACCAGTCTGTCCCCACAGTCGCTCAGCTCTGGAGGAGACAGCGGAGTGGACAGCTACTGCGACCCCATGGCCGACATGCCGTCCATCGCCATCTCTTTGTGCGGAGGACTCAACGACAACAGGGAGATCACTAAAGGTAAGACACGGACACGGCACGACTGCAAGCTTCACACACTGTGTTGAAACTGAACATAACATGCGTGTGTCCTTACAGAGCACTTCCACGAGAAGATCATCTCTTACCAGCAGTTTTCTGAAAACCCCTCCCTCATCGATGACCCCAACCTAGTCGTGAAAATTGGCTCCAAGTAAGACTTCCTAGAGAGAGATCATGTTTATGTCTAAATATACTAAAACATTAGTCTATAAGCAGTTTACAATCCGCTGTTTGCTGTATGGATTGCACTGCCACATACTGCTGCAAAAACTGCAGTGTGTGCAGGATTGTTTGGGCTCATAAAGAGGTTTTTTATAAAGACTTTTGGTTGACAAAGTGTTTTTTACTGCAGTTATGAAATTGATAAAAATACATTTTTGTTTTCCTCTTCAGATACTATAATTGGAGCTCTGCGGCTCCACTTATGCTGGCGATGCAAGCTTTTCAGAAACCACTGCCAAAGGTAAGAAATTGATACACAGTGCAGATACTCGTGACCGTAGGTTGGTTGTTGTATTACATGAATCCCCCTTTTGACCTAAAGCGGTACTGCACCCTGTATGTTCGTATCCCCATGCACCTTATACCTCTGCCCATCTTAAGCCCCGTTTCCACCGCAGGAACCTTCCCCCGGAACTAAGAACCTTTTGAGGAACTCATTACATTTTGAGGGGATCAATGTCCACATTGAGTTCTTGGGACATTTTCCGGGGCCTTTTTACCCCTAAAAAAGGATCTGGTTAGGGGGTAGTAGTTTCTTAAAGTACCGGAACTTTCGTGGTGGAGTTTGCAGGGATGACCATCGCTGATTGGTCAAACACACACGCACTACAATTACGGTTTCAACTGTACCGCTTCATTCATAAAACAAGGAAGTATTTTAGTATCAATTTAGGACCATTTTAGGACGAGGGGAGAGCATTTCTCTTTGTCGGATAACATTAAAAATAAAGTTAGGCCCTGCTGTCAGCTTCCCGACTCATTTAAAAAAAAAAAAACAGAGAGAAAAAGACAGAGATCATGCGAGTGAGCTGAAAGGGCGAGCGCTAGAAGAGAGAGAGAGACGTAGGGCGGTGGTGCTGTGAACAAGAGAAAGTTAATTTCTGATTGTTTCACGGTGTTAACATTTTAAAGCACAAATAAATAACCTTAACCGTGTTTTTTAGATGAAACGGGCGGACACGCTGAACTGCAGGCTGCAGAGTGTGTTTACCGCTGCGACTACCAGCAGTCCTCGTCACATGTCATGTTGTTTTTCATACATCAGTGGACTAATTTGCCTAATCTTGGCACGTCTTTAGACCGCGGTGGAAATGCAGTCAACAGTGGGCTGAAGGAACCTTTTGATCCCTGGAAAAGTAGTTCCAGGGACTAAAAGCCCTGGGAACCTTTGGTGAAAACCCAGCTTTACATTCATTATGTTGCATAATACTAATGTGTAATCTATAAAATTACACCCTAAATGTTCTGTTATTGCGCTCTTTATGTTGTGTGACAAACATCCACTGAATCTGTTCTCCTTAAACTTTGTCTCCTCCTCTGTTCCCCCTCCCTCCCTTCCCATTGGTGCAACCATCCATCCATTTATCAGTCCTCTTGCCTCAGTTACATCCACTCAACCTTAGAGTTTCTTCTCTGTTGTCTGACTGGTGTGCTGGGCTACAGCACCGTACGTCAGAGACAAAACTCTCCAGTTTTCTCCACCTTCCTCTTTCTTTGTTCCCTATCAAACTCCCAAACGCCCACACATCCTTTATTTCCCTCATTCCAACCACAGACACATTGTTGCTTTACTGTTTGTTGATTTACAGTCTAGTTTGGCTTACGTTTTTCTTTTGAGTGTGTTTTTTTACGGTGTCGTGTTGTGGTTGTTTTTGGGTTGTGTGTGCTCTGCTCTAGGCTGCAGTGGAGAACATCATGAAGGAGAAGATGCCCAAGAAAGGAGGGAGGTGGTGGTTCTCCTGGAGAGGCCGAAACAGCAGCACCAAATCGGTAACTTTTTTGTCATCGGTTGACAAAGTTTCCACTAAATGAGCGAGTAAAGCAAATCGTAACGCTTTTTTCTCCTCTCGTAGGATTCCATCTCTGAGCGTACAGCCTGTGGTTATGCTGAGCAGACTGGGCAAATGTCAAGCAGGTGAGGAACTCTCAAAACAATTCACGTCCAGAAAATATCCTCTTAAGTTAGCGAGCGATTGAACGGCCAAACTGAATATCCTCTAACACACTGTCAACCTGTCTGACGCCAGACACAAAGAAGAGTCGTCCTCCAGTGATGAAGACCACAGGGCAGCCATGCAGAACACTCCCAGCGTCCAATCAGAGCCAGGGTTCACAGCAGGAGGCGTGTCTTATAAGAAAACACTCCGGCTCACATCAGAGCAGCTGGTGAGTGAACTGTTTTATTTATCATACAGTCAGCATTTTTACCATCATATATTATATCTCATTCTATCTCTCTCTTTCTCTCTCTCACACACACACACACACACACACACACACAGCTGTCTCTCCAGTTGCAGGATGGTCCTAACGAAGCTGTGTTCAGCGTGACCACTCAGTACCAGGGAACCTGCCGCTGTCAGGGCACCATCTACCTCTGGAACTGGGACGACAAGATCATTATCTCTGACATAGATGGAACCATCACCAGGTGGGTGAGACTGTGAATAGGGCTGCGTATTGGCAAGAATCTGGTGATACGATATGTATCATGATACAGGGGTGACGATTCAATATATTGCAATATATTGCGATTTTTAACATCTAATTTTAGAAAAACTGTCATAGCATAAAGAACACACCAAAAGTACACAGTTTTAGAATATGCGAAAATAACACATTTGTACTACATGCAAAAAACTGCATGTTTTTTCCCAAAATTGAATGTGATTATCACAAAGTGGGCATAAAGGGGAGACTATTGGGTAGAACGAATAGAATCCATTTTCCTTGACATATCTTGAGGTCAGAGGTCAAGGGACCCCTTTGAAAATGGCCATGCCAGTTTTTCCACGACAAAAATTAGTGTAAATTTGGAGCGTTATTTAGCCTCCTTCCTGACAAGCTAGTATGACATGGTTGGTACCAATGGATTCCTTCAGGTTATAGTTTCATATGATGCCAGTACCTTCACTCTAGCTTGAAAACTGAGCCCGCTACAACCTCAGAAAGATCGAACAGCGGCTGGCCTCGACGGCGGGCCGTCAGATTTTGGTTAATTAAAAATCGATACAGCATTTTGGAGAAACGATACATAATAATCAAACATAATATCGCAATACTCGTGCATCGATATTTTCTTACACCCCTACATGTGAATACAAACATACTTTTACAACTACCTCTACTGCATAGTTGTACTCAGTTTGGAGTGAAAATGGATATAGATATGGCCTGTGCTCACATGCCCCAATGTCATTTGTGTATGTTTGTCTCCAGGTCAGACACGTTGGGTCACATCCTGCCCACACTGGGGAAAGACTGGACCCACCAGGGCATTGCACACCTCTACCACAAAGTCAGCCAGTAAGCACTAATTTTACTGACACACTGTTAGATGTGAATTGCTTTATGTAGTTCCGATCACAGCAAATCACAAAAGGCATACATTGCTTGAAAATCCTGTACGTATTTTACACCAGACAGGCCAAAAACAAGCTCTGAAAAAAGAGATTTGTTGTTATTGCCATCGAGTTATCATTATTAATACATGTTCTTTCTTCTCTCTCTCTCTCTCGCTCTGTCAGAAATGGCTACAAGTTCCTGTACTGTTCAGCCCGAGCCATCGGCATGGCCGACATGACCCGAGGCTACCTCCACTGGGTCAACGAGAGAGGCACCATGCTCCCTATGGGCCCCGTCCTTCTCAGCCCGAGCAGCCTCTTTTCAGCTCTGCACAGGTCTCCAATACACACAAACACACACACATTTTTCTAAATTAACACTGTATGTGCAAGAAGATGCAGGGGACTTGTTGTACTGTGCTGATTGTTGATTACATCTCTGTGATGTGTATGTGTGTTTAACAGGGAGGTGATCGAGAAGAAACCAGAGAAATTCAAGGTGGAGTGTCTCAACGATATCAAGAACCTCTTCTACCCCAACAAACAGCCGTTCTATGCAGCGTTTGGCAACAGACCAACGGTACACACACCTTATATACAGTACAACTGATGGTGAAAATTAAAGCCATTTGTGCTGTACATTCTTGCATAAATGCATGTTATTTTTCCAAAGTCTAATTAAGATTTATATCATTTCTATTTGCAGGATGTATATTCCTATAAAGAAGTAGGAGTGCCACTGAACAGGATTTTTACAGTGAACCCTAAAGGCGAGCTGGTGCAGGAGCACGCCAAGACCAACATCTCATCGTAAGTCTTCCATCCAGTTTACGCGCTATAATCTAGGAGGAAACATCATGATGACTTCACAGAAAATGTTTCACATTTAACTCGTCTTTGTCGCCTCCTCTTCCTCCTCTCTTTAGTTACGTGCGTCTGGGCGAGGTGGTGGACCACGTGTTTCCTCTGATGATGCGAGCTTCCTCCTCAGATTTCCCCTGCTCGGACACCTACAGCCACTTCACCTACTGGAGGCAGCAGCTCCCTCGGGTGGAGCATCAGGGCACTACACCTCCACAGACTCCACAGACTCCACAAACTCCCCACCCCGACAGTTGACTACCTGTGGCCTGCTGAGCAGAGCACTGACTGACTGATGGTGTGATTGTTTCATGTGTGATATGTAGATTTTTTTTGTAGGAGATGGAGCACTTTGAGTGCACAGCAGAGAGCAACTTAAAGGTCCCGTATTGTAAAAAAGTTAGATCTTCATGTCTTTTATATAATAAAGCAGGTTTAAGTGCTATATAAATACTGTGAAAGTATTGAAACGCTCAATCTACGGAGGAAAACACACAGCCTGTATTCAGAAACTGTGCCTTTAAATGAGCCATCAGGATTTCTGTAACTTTGTGATGTCACAACTGTACAACAGTTGTAAACATAAACATTCTAAATGTGTCCAAGTTTATTTCCGGTTGCAGTGGATGTGAATGACATCAGCTGACAGGAAGTAAACATGGACTCAAGCTGTTGCCTAGCAACGCAATTCTGTTGAAATGCGCTAAAACGGAGCGTTTCAGACAGAGGATAAATACAGGCATATTCAGGCCCAGTATGAGGAAATTGAAGTTGTTTTTTTTTACATTAAAGCATGTAAAAATGTTCTAGTAGAAACTCAAAATACAAGTATGAACCTGGAAATGAGCATGATATGGGACCTTTAAGTAGGTTAATCTGCTGTGAATACTCTTCTAACGCACAAGATGGATGTAAGCGCACTTTTAAGAAAAGACGGCCTCAATAGCCTTCTGACTATCTGTATGTATATGAGAAATTATGATAATTTATTCAGGCAGCTTAGCACATATATTATTTTTGAGTGACATTATTTCAGTAGCTAGACTTTCTAGGCTATTTATGCAAACTGTATTTATCAAACGATATATCTATGGCCACACTGTGCACACATCAGAGAGCAAGTTACTGAAACTTGTGCCAAATACTCGATGTAGAATTTATTTTCTTACTCTGAACTTTTTCAAATCGAGACTGTTACAGATCCTCAATCGGCATGGAAGTGCAGACATGCAATGCATGTAATTTTACTTTATAGTGACATATGTGTGTGATCTATTATTATCTGTCAGTATTAGTTACATAGTGCGTTAAAATGTCTTACAGAGCACAATGAATGAATGAACGTCTATGACATAATCCTGACAGAGCGTACATTATAAAGAATGAATATTTATTGTTGAGACAAAGTCAGGAGAACGGAAAGCACAACATTTTTAATGGTCTCAAAATGTATCTGTGAGACAATGATTTTATTTTTCTATTGAAATTACACAGTGTGTGTGTGTGTATATGTTGTGATCAGAATGCAATTTCTGTGGTGGCCTTCATGAAATTAATTTATCCAGTTACAGTTCTTACAGCAAGTCTATGTGATTGTTCCACTCTAAAATCTATGCTCGTGTCCATAAATGCCATTAACTGTATTTTATTTATTCATCTGAGTACATAGTGGCTGATATAAATGTAGCTTACATTATATTATACATTACCCATTGGTTATTTTACTGTAGCCTTCCCTTGTAATATCACTTAAAGCAAAAGCCAAGTCTGAAAACCCTTATCAGACAGCTTAAAGACAGTAGGTCACAGTATTAAAAGAAATGTTTGACCTTTTTTCTAAGGAACAGACATTGACAAAGTGATCTTTATTTCTTACAATACCACAGATAACCTGAGGTGGTGACCTGCCTCATGTATCAGTGGTTTTACTGTGAACACCTGAACAGTATCATCATATTGAGTATGCGTGCAGTTTAGATGTTTGTGTAGAAGATGATGTGTATATAATGCTTTATTATTCTTTCCATGAAAGAGCAAAAATAGCCAGAAAGTGTATTATGTTGGCCTTAACTGTGAACAATATGATCAATAATGTGTTCATTTACTCCCTCCACCCTTTCTCTTGACCAGTTCACTGTTAAATTGATGTAATCAAACTCAATAAAAAATGCCTTGGTACAGCAGTGAGTGTGTGTCAACACTCACTTTCAGCATGACAATTCTTCATTCACCTGAATACAGTGATAAGTAGCAGTATCACACAGTGAAAATACTCCATTACAAGTAAAAGTCCTGCATTTTAGCTCCTTTGGGTAGTTTAATCTACAGCACTGCATCTTATTATATAAAATCATCAGTTTGTAGCGTCGCTGTCCTGTGAGAACCACATACCTCTATAAAGTCAACTTTTCATAACAGCCCTGTTTTCAGCTTTGCATTTTCCAGCTTAAACAAACTTTAATATAATTTATTTAGCTTAAGAAGTAGGAGAATTTTCTCAACCCATAAAAGGAACACTTGATCCTTCAGTCTATTAGGAAAACATATATATAACTAAAATAGAATTACCAGTCAAGTTGCAGTTTACATCCATGTCTGTCCAAAATGTCATCACTTCATCATTTTATCCTGTTAGACATTTAAGTGAAATTGTCAGAATTAGGCCAAAAAATGTGTTTTGTGAGGTCACAGTGACCTTCGACCACCAAATTTTAATCAGTTCATCCTTGAGTCCAAGTGGATGGATGTGTGGTCACAATGACCTTGACCTTTGACCACCAAAATATAGTCAAGTCATCCTTGAAGAAATTCCCACCAGGCACGTTCACGAGAATGGACCGGACGGATGTACAGTCGTATGAACGGACAGACGGATGGACAACACGAAAACATAATGCCTCCGGCCACAGCTGTCACTGACTCGGAAAACACCAAATTTGGGGATACATGGTTTTCTCTGGACTGGAGAGGAAGGATAAGGAAAATTGTAATCTGAAAAGTAACTAAAGCTGTCAGAATGTAGTGGAGTAGAAAGTACAACAATGAGATGAAATGGAGGTGTATACAACTGCATAAAATGGAAATACTCAAGTAAAGTACAAGTACCTCAAATTTGTACTGAAATACAGTACTTAAGTAAATGTACTTAGTCATATTACACCACTACCCAAATAGCAGATGAACACCATGACACTTTTAACCAAGAAGTACAATGTTTAAAAGGTCTATTCAGTAGCTTTTCTTAAAGAACCTGTATTTTATAAAAAAGTGAGATTTTCACGTTTTTTTTATTATAGAGCAGGCGTAAGTCCTATATAAATACTGAGAAAGTATCGAAACGCTCAATCCACAGGGAAATACACACAGCCCGTATTCAGAAACTCTGCATTTGAAACAAGCCGTCAGGATTTCTGTCCATTTATGATGTCACAAATATACAATATTTAGACCCTTTACACAAATTTAAACATAAACATTCTAAACGTGTCCCAGTTTGTTTCCTGGTTGCAGTGTATGTGAATGTCATCAGCTGACAGGAAGTACACATGGACCCAAGCTGTTGCCTAGCAACGCAATTCTGTTGCAATTCCGTCAACATGCGCTAAAACAGAGCGTTTCAGACAGAGGGTAAATACAGGCATATTCAGGCTGACAGTATGAGGAAAATAAAGCATTTTTTTATAACATTAAATCATGTAAACATGTTCTAGTAGAAACACAAAATACAAGTATGAACCTGAAAATGAGCATGATATGGGACCTTTAAGTGTAAAAGCTCCATCAGTGTGATGCATCAGATATTGTTCTTCTGATAACCAAAGTGTGCACTATACACACTTTATCTAAGCCTCAGAAGTGTTTCACATATCTGTCTTTGTTCTGCAAAGCAACAAACTCAGCTGTTTCCCTTTGCCATGCACACCCATCGTGCACGACGGTGTGGGGTTACTCAAGGGCAAAGGGTTGCAACATTACAACAGAGGAGGAGGAGGAGGAGTTCCCAAAACCGGGCGACACCATTGGCTTGGCCCGTGGAGGGGTGCTGCTGCTCTCTAAGCAGGGTGGATGGAAGGAAGGCAGCTTTCAAGTACGGAAAACGATGAGGACAGCCACCTGCGAGGGCTTGTGTTTGTTCCTGTAAACAATGACGACCACGGTAAGACTTGTTTGTTCATGCACAACAACACTTGCATATTACATCCTTTCAGACCGCCTTGTTCACCTGTGTGCACTATAGTAGAGGCTAGGCTACGAGTTATAAAAGTTTACATTATTAAGTATGCAAGAGCAAAATACATCTCTGTGCTGTTTGTTTGTTGTAAGTCTGCAAGCTGAGGCATGTTCTGTAGCTGTAAATAGTGCAAAGAGTTGTCCAACAGCTGAGGCAATAAGCTGCTGAACCTTTGGCTTACTTAGAAACATATTTTAGTACCTAATGTTGATTAATAGGTCGCTGGTACCAAATCGACATTAGTGGGTCATAGTACAAAAGGGCAGATCGGGAGTCTGTGGTAACTAGATAAAGAGCTTCATGGACTCCTCCTGGGGGGTTTAAAGGTCTCCTTCAGTGCACATGTTTTAAAACATATAGAAATATGTTTTTTTTAAGATGATGTATGATGAATGTTAAAAAACAGCCTTCTAGTTTCAGTTAAAGGTCATTTTTGAGAGGAGGGGGACTATGAAATCGTCTATATATTGTATATTTATGACATCACAAAGTTACAGAAATTCTTACAGCTTGTTGGAAAACAAATAGTTTGTTACACATTATGTGTGTTTTTGTGTTGGCCCTATTTAATTCAATTTGCCCACTGTTTTTTTACAACCTTTAAAACTGAGTCATTACACATTTCATTGTGGAATATTTTTTATCGTTAATATAACTTAAGATGTGACTATAGGGCATGGAAGGAGACGACTCAAAAGATGGTTTTCCAGCAAATAAGCTCCAGCACCAGCAGAAGGCAATTAGCGGGTATATTGTCTTTTTGCAGGAGCAAATAAATGCTGGAAAACAATTTTTTTGAGTCGTCTTTTTCCATGCCCTATCCACATCTGTTATATTAACATAGAAACATTTGGTGTTATGTGCCGCTGGGTTGCTATATTTGTTCCCTCGGCAGCTGGTAACCTCCCAAAAATGTATTTCATTTTCTCTTTCTCTTTCTGTTTCTTTCCCCTCACATATCTGAGTCACACCCAGGACACCCTATGGCAGATCAGCCATGTTTCTGTGTTTCTAGTCTATTAAAAGGTGTCAAACATCAAACTTAAAGGTTCCATACTGTAAAAAGTAAGATTTTCATGTCTTTTATATTGTAAAGCAGGTTTAAGTGCTATATAAATACTGTGATAGCAACACTCAATCCATGGAGAAATACAGACAGTCCGTATTCAGAAACTGTGCCTTTCAAACAAGCCATCAGGATTTATGTCCTTTTGTGATGTCACAAATCTACAATGTATAGATCATTTCACGGTTTTCAAATTGGGTTGCTAGGCAACAGCTTGGATCCATGTTTACTTCCTGTCAGCTTATGCTGATGTCATTCGCATACACTGCAACCGTAAATGAACTGGGACACATTTACAGTGTTTCCGATTAAAACTATGAAATCGTCTATATATTGTATATTTGTGACATCACAAAGTTACAGAAATTCTGACAGCTTGTTTTTAAGGCACAGTTTCTGAATACCAGCTGTGTGTATTTCTCCATGGATTGAGCATTTTGACACTTTCACAGTATTGATATAGCACTTATACAGTACCTACTTTATAACAAAAGAAGACATGAAAATCTCACTTTTTATTATATAGGACATTTAAATTGAATGCCTTTAACATAAGCATGGCTTCCACCTCCAGTATAGGGATTCAGGCAGAGCAAGTCTGGGAAATGAGGATGAATTTGTGGATATATTGGAGGAGAGGAGGCGCAGCAGCGATCTTGGCTATGCCTTCAGGACATTCAGCCCCAGCCCTTACAAAGGAGTCCCATCTTGCTCCGCGGCCGACCTCAACAAAGCCGTGCTGGAGTCCCAGTATCTACGCTACATTGCCAAGGAGGTGGGATGGTGTGATTTTGAAAAGACATTCAAAGTTTTACACTATTGCTTCATCAAATATGGAGTCAGTCCTTTCCCTGCATTCCCCCTTCAGATCGCCGCGGAGACGGGGTCATCGCTGGAGGAGGTAAGAGAGGAGGCTTGTGGGATTTTGGAGGAAATGTCTCAAAACCTGCAGCTGGGTTTCATCAGGCTGATGGCCTACACACTCACCAAAGTGATAAAGAGACTCTTCACCAGCATCTACGTCAACATGGAAGGACTCAACGCGGTCAGGACCAAATTACTAATCAATATTGTGTTCAGAATAACAGCA
>CAKAOI010029442.1:0-22406 GCA_916701655.1 Sebastiscus albofasciatus
TTTGTTATTTCTGAAATGACTTCCTTGCTCTCTCCCACAACAGTGTTGCCCTCAGCACTAATGACAGAGGGACAATAAAGAATCCTGTTCCGCAGCTCACAAAAGGGGTCCGGCACTTAAAACAGAAATCTGCATTTAATTTATTTAGTGACAAGGAAAAGCCTTTTATAGCTTGATTTTTATTGGTTCTTTTTTTCACTTAAAAGGTGGGGGTGGGGGTTGGGAGTGTGTGTGGATGAGTGTGCGTGTGTGTGTAGAGAGAGAGAGAGAAAGCATAACACACACACTCACACACACACACACACACACTCATCTGGTCCGTGTGCCAGCGCGAGCTACCCTATACGGTAGGGGTGGGGGAGTGGGGTGGGGGGTGGGGTGCGCGCGGATAATTAATGCGGATTGACTGATTGCTCTTGAAACAGACCGGTCCTGCGCGTGGATTGTCCTCGAGCAATGAAGCGTTCCTGACTGACACTTTCCACCTTCCCTTCTTCGCTTCCTTCTTTTCTTCCCTCTCACACTAGACTAGACCGATGTGCCCGAGTCTTCCTGCCCGGCCGAGGAGCCCTCCAGCCCGGCCACTTTACAGCCGGCCAGCCGCTGCTTTGCTCTGGAGATGTGGCTTTTGCGCACAATTGGAAAATTAAATAAATAAACAAATAAATTAAGCATGCAAAACATAATGTATAGTCCACTTTCAGATTTTGATGCTTTTGTGTCCACCTAAAACCATATTTTTTTGTGCAACCTCATGCATCACTTCAATAAGAACTCTACTGCAACTTCACCTGAGGAGTTATGTCTCCTATGTTTAAAAAAAAAAGGTGAATAAGCTATTTTACGCACATTAAAAAGTTGCTCTGGAGATGTGGCGTTTGCGCACAATTGAAAAATTAAACAAATAAACAAATATATTAAGCATGCAAAATATAATGTATAGTCCACTTTCAGATTTTGATGCTTTTGTGTCCATCTAAAACCATATTTTTGTGTGCAACCTCATGCATCACTTCAATAAGAACTCTATACTGCAACTTCACCTGAGGAGTTATGTCTCTGAATAAGCTATTTAACGCACATTAAAAAGTGGTTGAAGTTGCTCTGGAGATGTGGCTTTTGCGCACAATTGGAAAATTAAATAAAATAAACAAATAAATTAAGCATGCAAACATAATGTATAGTCCACTTTTAAGATTTTGATGCTTTTGTGTCCACCTTAAAACTATATTTCTGTGCAAACCTCATGCATTACTTCAATAACTAGAACTCTACTGCAACTTCACCTGAGGAGTTATGTCTCCAATGTTAAAAAAAAGGTGAATAAGCTATTTTACGCACATTAAAAAGTAGTTGAAGTGTGTTTAAAGTGGGGTGCTGCACCCCCAGCATTAATTGAATAAACTTCTGAACGTCTAAATAGAACCACATAAAGAAAAAAAAAGCATAATTCACAGTGAAACGGGAAACACATTTATAGCGAGGCTGCATGGTTTTAAATGAGGTCCAAATGGAGAGCTGTCTCCACGGGAGGCCCTCCATACAGGGCAGCCATCAGATACTTCTGATAGCCCTTTAATGATGCGGATTTCCAAACAGGGCCATGGAGGGAGACGCCCAGGCTATCTAAAAAGGTGGTGCAAAACCCCGAGAGACAATAGAGTCATATTAGAGGAGAAAAGAAAAAGCAGAGATGCTGCCAAGCTTTTGGGATATGTTATGAAAAACAAGGCGTGTAACAGTGGTGATGTGGGTAAGCCTGTATCGTTCTTTTTTTTCTCCTTTTTGGTGGCCAACACACTATAAATATCAACCTCAACAAACAACAATGGCACCCATAACCGCTTTAGAAGAAGACATGATGGAGTCAGAAGTTGACTTGGACACAAAAACAACGTGACCTTTTACTTCTCTGTGTGTGTGCAGGACAGATGCTGCTATTTCTGACAGATAGGCTGGAGGCCTCACACAGGGAATATGTGAAATATAAAAAAATGTTCTATACTTCTCAAAACTTGTTATATGACTAACGTGTCTCCAGATCAAGAGGATGATGGTGCAGAAAGAAGATGATGATGATGGTGATATTGATGGTGACGGAGGGAATGGCTCGGGCACCAAATTAGTGGCTGTCACACAGCCATATATCCGGGCTGTAACCACCACCAGGCCTGCATGGATGAGATGAAAGCACCAACATCTATTTATGGGCCATCAAAACACGCAGGTGGAGGCTTTAATTATCATTTGAACATAACTGGCCATAGCGTGTAGCGCGTGTTTCCACTGTAAAGGTGGTGTAGTAGTTTATATTCGGACAAAGGGAGAAGTATTGAATCACAGCCACTGAACAGATCGTGAAATGTTGATATTATACACGCAAATAATGGGATTACATATATCGTGTGGCTGACACGTGACGGACCCAGCTCATTTTGTGCGTATTTGTCTCCAAACATGTCTGTATACTTCCGCCTCTGTGCGCGCGCAATGGCACCGTGTATACACACTTTCACGGAAATTAAAGATCTTTGTTTTTCTGGTTGTTCCAAACAATGCACTAGAAGACGAGAAAACATATGTTCAATTGAAAAAAGCTCCAAAAAAAAGTTAAAAGTGTATGAGCCACGGGGTCAACAGGTCAGCTGACCTTCTGCAATTCATCACTCTACATTTCTAATTCAATTGATTATTTCAACAAAGACTCATTTTAGCAACAAAGGTCTTTGCATGACTCATAACTTTAACTCATAAAGTGCTTTAGTGACGCACCAGCAAATGAAAAAAACACTTTCAACATTTTGTAGTCATCTTCTCCTCTTGCAGACTGTTGCTTAATGGTCATATTTTTTTTACCTTATATTGTTGCTGATGTAGGATTACACTTAATCAGATCACATCTGGATCATCTCTCAAAAGAAAACTCATCCAACAACATTTTCATTTTGAAGTTAAGGCTGCATGTCGAAAGCAACAGCGTGTTGCTGGCTGATCACAGGAGCCAGAAACATTTGGGACTGAAACAACCAGACAAAGTCAAACTTTCGAAAGAAACTGCACATTGTGAATTAACTATAAACCAATAACCACTGCACGATCCAGAATGACACTGATCTATATACAATAAAACATTATAATAAAGCTGCAAATTATAATATTTAACAATATTTATTTACTGTATATTTTTAGCTGATTCTGGGACATTTACTTAATGTGTAGTTGTCCCTAAAATAAAATAAAATACACACAAACTCACAATAATTGTGTGTTTGAGCGATGAGACTAAAAAAGTTAAGCAGGTGTTAACTATACACTGGACACTGTAGCATGACAGTAATACCAAGTTTATTTTATGGCAGCTAAAGTGCCACAATGTGTATATTCAGATGTAAAAACATCAGGAAACAGTATAACATTATATGTGACTTGACTGCAGGATGGCAAGCACAATTATTCATAAATTAGACTGTAAGAAAAAAATAAAATAAATAAAGATTTTGACCTATTACTGTAAAAGCAAGGTGATTAATACTAGGTCCATATGGTGAGGGGATTTGTAAAAAGTCTGCATCAATATCTAAATTGAGAACTATATGTTACCTCTTGTCATTATTGACACTTGTTTCAATAAGTCAGAAATCAGAAATGTGACCTGAAAAAGACGTGTGTCATCTCGCATGGATGGCTTTATGGACAACGGTGCCAAAAGCTCTTGGTGTGTGTGTGTGTGCGCGTGCGCGTGAGAGAGAGAGCGAGCGAGAGAGCGAGAGACTCAGTATACAGTGTTACCGTGTAACTTAATATAACACAAGTAAGCCTGACAAACTATAACACCCAACTGTGGAGCCGATCAACTAAAGGGAACTACGCTTTACATGGTTGGATCCCCTTTTGTGTGTGTGTGTGCGCGTCATGTATTGGCACATGCACCCCCCCACGAGAGGCCCCAACTGATTCTTACATTAACTCAACGTTAAAGAGATTCAGAAACATGCATCCATTCGGGTTGTTGCATTGCATTGCTAGTTATCATCACAGGATTACAAAAACGTGTGCGTAATCGTCTTTTTACGCACACGTTTTCACGTCTTTTACTCGTAAATAAAAAGTAGCCCAAACCGCATAATCAGCCATATCTAAACAGGCAAATAAATAAACATATTTTTCTCTCGGACCATATTGGACCCTGGAGCCACAACTCAGAATACGCCTGTCATTACAAAAAAAAAATGACTGTTTAGCTTTATCCCCCAAAAAAAAACAATCCTCTCTAAACTACAAGAGTGCCAAAACTATATTTTTTATTATAAGAGTCCTCGCTGAATGAATAGCAACTGAGAATGATTAAAACATAGTACAAAAATACAACACCTACCTATAAAACGACCGCCTCCATATAGCAAAAATACTTGTATTAACTGATATATAATGAAAAATAAACAACCAAAAAGAGTCTTTCTTCCTTCCAAAACTTGGAAAATAAGAAAATAAGCTCCTACACGCTTTATCCAAACCAGCGCGCATTCAAATGTATGGAGTTAAATAGCGCTGCGTCTCTCTCTCTCTCTGCTGGATTTATCCACCGAGGGGTTTTCCCGACTATACGAGCTCCAGATCCTGTGGATGTGAGTCTCCGTGAGTCTCTGTGTAATAGCGAATTTATGTCTGGATGACGCGTCTCCTCTCTCTCTCTCCCACAATGGAGAGCTGGAGCTCTGACATTAAACAGAGAATTGATGGAGAGACTCTTTCTTTCTCTCTCTCTCTCTCTTTCCCATGCACTCTCTCTCTCTCTCTGTCGTCTTAGGAGAGTAGAAGAAGGGAGCTTTCTCGCATTTTATTTTTTTTTTATCATGGGAGGGGGCAAAAGGGACATCATCAATGAGTTACACACCACCAGGAATACACCCACTGACATCACAACATATATCCTATACGAGTTCACATTTACGCACCAAAACACACCTTTATTCCTGACAGGAGGCCTATCACTCTCTCTCTCTCTCTACAAGTTTGATCAAAGTGAACTACAAGGTTTTTCCTCTGTCTATATGCACCATGTGTTTAACCTATAAGTCAAGTCAAGTCAAATTTATTTCTATAGCACACATTTAAAACAATATGAGCTGACCAAAGTGCTTTACAGAGAATAAAAACAGAATAAAAACAGGTCAACAGAGCCAGACAAAATCTTACACATATCCACAGACAAGAGACCAAGATAAAATCCACGAGTAAAAGACTGTTATAATGAGCATTATTAAAGGCCAGTTAGTAATCACAATAACCGTGATGTGGACGAAGGCAGGCCGTGCTCGCTTTTTTTATTTGCAGAATAGTTTTTGAGTTTTGGCATGAAAAGGAGCAATCAGCACTCCTCTGGAAATCCAACTGATATTTGTTAATAGCCGTTTTGCCAAATGATATCCCCAATTACCCTATATTCAGATGCAAACATCAGGAAACAGTATAACATTATATTTGACTTGACTGCAGGATGTCAACCATAATTAATCATAAATTAAACTGTAAGAAAAAAAAAGAAATAAATAAAGATTTTGACCTATTACTGTAAAAGCAAGGTGATTAATAATAGTAGATAATATGGTGGGGGGTTTGTAAAAGTCTCCATCAATATCTCAATTGAGAACTATATGTTATACTTCTTGACTTTATTGACACTTTTTCAATAAGTCAGAAATCAGAAACCTGAAAAAGACGTGTGTCATCTCGCATGGATGGCTTTACGGTGCCAAAAGCAGCTTGGTCACAGTTTACCCACCTTTTAAAAAAAATTCACCAGCAAGCTATACATCAATGCACTGCTATATATAACTGCTTCTCCAGAGTTTCACAGGCATTTTTGTTGTTGTGAGGATGACCATGCACAACACTGCCATGCATGCACACACACGGGTTCAATTGTGAGAGCGCTATAAACATTTAGCACACAGGCGTTAAAGAGTCCACGGCGTTTTTGTGCGCAGCCTTTTGATTTGAGTCCAAAACGGTCCAGACAAGTTTGTGCGTAAAAAGTGAATTTATCTCCCCGTTTCTCTCCGCTCGGGCTGCTTCCGTCTGGACAACAGAAACAAAGACATGATTGCAAAACAATCGTGCAGTAAAGACACACACACAAACACAGTTTCCATTCGTGGAGGAGGCGTTTTACTGAAGATGCGTAAAAAAGAAAAATGAGCCGCAGGTTGGAGATGAATGCGGAAGAAGAAGAAGAAGAAGAAGAAGCGAAAGGAGCTGCAGTTTAGGAATAATTGCGGCTGTTGTTGGGAGTCTTCTTCGGGACCTCAGCCTCGGTTTTCCCCCTCCTCTTCTTCTTCCTCTTCTTCCCCCTGCAGACCCCCACACTGGCTGCCCCCGTGGGTCACCGCTTCAGGAGCAACCACGTCACCACGTTAACCCCTGCATCGCCGCGTCCATCGGGACATGCAGAAGCAGGGCCCATGCAGAGAGAGCCCTGTGGGGGTGAGCAGAGAGGGAGGTCCCAGAAAACCCTCCAGGAGCCCTGAAGGGCGGGTCCAGGGGGTCTCCAGCAAAATGAGGAACAGGTTTCATTCAATTTGGTTCAATTCGTGTTGGAAATTCACCCAAATGCAGCTTCTATTAGAATAACTGCTGTAATTAGTTTACTCCTCGTTGTTTTCTCTCTATATGAGGAATCAGGGTGCATATTTTCCAGGAAAAGTTATGATCATAAGGCTTTATAAGATGAGACAAAGAGACTGTGATGATATTTTTTTGGTTGGGAGGCGTGTGGTAAAAACACTTGACTTTCCTTGAAGACTTTTTTGAAATATAAATACACACAAAACAGTTATGTAATTCTGTGAAAAAGTGCATATAAAAGTTCTCTAAATGTTTTTAAATTCAAACACGTGGTCATTTAAATGAGAATATAACATATAACACGATAAATCGGAATCAAAGTGAGTGCAATAAGATGGAAATATCCTTCAATGAAAATGTGAACTAGGGTTTGAGTCTATAGATTTAACTGCAAAACCCACAATGCAACACAAGCTCCTGACTTACAAACACTTTTCTTCTCTTGAAAATGTCAAATGAATATCCATTTAAAATCTTAATGAAGTCAGAAAACAACATAGTGAAGAACACTTAACACTCTTAACCCATTTGTGTTTGCAACTGAAATCTTTCATTTCCTTCGGTGGAAGCGTTCTCATGGGTTTGCTTAAGCCCAAAATGTAAAGAAAATTTTCAAAATTGGTCAAACCATTGGATGGCTGGAAAGTGAGATTTTCTTATCATACTATATCTGAGCCCTGAAGGGCGGGTCCAGGGGGTCTCCGGCAAAATTAGAAACAGGTTTCATTCAATTTGGTTTAATTCGGGGGGAAATTCACCCAAATGCAGCTTCTATTAGAATGACTGCTGTAATTAGTTTACTCCTCTGTTGTTTTCTCTCTATATACACACAAGCTCCTGACTTACAAACATTTTTCTTCTCTTGAAAATTTCAAATGAATATCCAATTTAAAATCTTAATGAAGTCAGAAACAACATAGTTGGAGAACAGTCTTTTAACCCATTTGTATCTGCAACTGAAATCTTTCATTTTCCTTTGGTGGAAGCGTTCTCATGGGCTCGCTTAAGCACAAAATGTAAAGACATTTTCAAAATTGGTCAAACTTGTTAGATGGCTGGAAAGTGAGTTTTTCTAAATCATACTATATCTTGTCTTTGGGCACATGGGACTACCGTTTTTGCTACAGGAATGAGGCCCTAAAACCCGGAAATGAGTTAGCATTCTTGCACTTCCGGATCCCTCGTCTGGAAGTCAATGGATTTTTAGTTAGATGACTGAAATAAGGTCTGTGGTTATAACACAAGCTTCAGAGATTTTAACATTTTGTTCTATGACATAAAATAAATCAATACATACCCCACTCATGAAGCTTTTAGGTGTCTTAAAACTCGTCTGCCTTTGCAGCCTTGTTGTGTATACTCGCGCTCATGCGACTGTGGTGTAGTTTGTTTATAACCTAATGTTAGCTTTTTACTTCTGGCGATTGCATTCCTGCTTCCAAAATCATAGAAGTGGTATTCGTTTCTGGAGATTATGTTGCTGAACAAAACGTGTAAGTTTTATAAACGTTTGTTTGCCACAGAGCTTATTTTCTGCAATAATCCAAAACCCAATGGAAAAATCCCATTGGCTTTTTGTCGGGGGAACCAGGGCGATACTAACTTCCTGGTTGGCCTACAAAAATACGTCATCCCTGGAGCGCTCTATAGACTTCATTATATTTGAGTAAAAAAAACAGTAGTCTCATGTGCCCAAAGACAAGATAAAGATATAAATGGAAAACATTTAATAAACACAATATCTGATTTTTAAAAAATCCTGACTTTGACTATTAATAAAATGTGATTTTTCATGTGATCTAAAAAAATTCAAAGTTGTACTGTTAGATACTTTCCCAAAGTATGTCCGTACCAAATTCCACGACTTTTGACCAATCAGAACAAATGTTGTGGCATTTTTCCTTATCATACTATATGTCTTTGGGCACAAATGGGTTAAACACACCCCCACCCCCTGCTCCATCATTTGTATGAGAATGTATATTTTCAGTATAAGTGGTTAAATTAGTTTGCTTGTTATTAAGCAAATTCACATCAGCCCTCTCCAGATGTCATTTATGATTCATATTCCTGCAACAAAACAGCATGTGAATTATTGCTGTGGCTGCCGAATAAAACCAAAAACATCCAAATGGCACCACAAAAAAGTAAATAAAAATATTGATAGTCAACCGTGGGTGTATGTTATGTATTTTGGGGGTCAGTAGACTGAGCTGCATGAAAACATCCGACTATAGTGACACCAGACATTTCCATCAAACAACGAAGAAATACGCTTCCCCCACCCCCAACGGGTAAATCCACCAAAACAAACTCACCAGAGTTCAAGCCAAGTCACTCTATTATGACTTTTCCAAACCATCGCTGCCCTCATCACAGCGTTGAAAAATAGAATCTACGCTCAAGACCAAAAGCAACAATACACCCATAAATCCTTCCAGTATGGTTTTGGCTTTGCCTTTGAAAGGATTTATGGGAAGGGGAAGTGGGAGGGTCACGGCAGACCCCACCCACTCAGGAACTGACCTTTATTCGTGTCTGTAACGGCCTGCTGTTGCATTGTGGGTTTTGCAGTTAAGTCTATAGACTCAAACCCTAGTTCACACTTTCATTAAAGGATATTTTCATCTTATTACTTTGATTCTGATCTATCGTGTTATATGTTATATTCTCATTTAAATGACCACGTGTTTGAATTTAAAAACATTTAGAGAACTTTTATATGCACTCGTGACTTTTTTTTACAGAATTACATAACTGTTTTGTGTGTATTTATATTTCAAAAAAGTCTTCTAAGAAAGTCAGGTGTTTTTACCGAATGCCTCCCAACCAAAAAAATATCATCACAGTCTCTTTGTCTCATCTATAAAGCCTTATGATCATAACTTTTCCTGGGAAATATGCACCCTGATTTCTTTGCTTTTTTAGGAATACACAATGAGTAGCAGCTTATGCTACACATTTTTCTCACTTTAAGAACACTTTCAAACGGCTCCTTTCTGCTTTATACCTCACAAAACAGCTTTGTTAAATTGGAAATTCTTCAGCGAGACCTCATGGAAACTCTGTTTACCTCCTAGTCGTAGTTGTTGTGATGCCTTCGCTCCTTCTCTTGCAACCAAAGTTTCAGCTGTTAGAGAACCGAACCGATGCCGTTCACACACTCACTCACTCATACATCTATTTCGACTCTGACGAAGGACAATTCTGTTGCGCTCAAACCATCGCCTGCAGCCTGAAACGCGACCCTTCCCTCCTCATTAGAACGCTCCCAAACAGCCAGTTTACAGCTAAACCCCCGGCCAGGCCCAGCCCTCTCTGCTCTACACTCTGCTGGTGTTGGGTAAACACACCTCAATGAGATACTATCAGAGGTGTCAGGTGGTTTTCACTCCTTCATTCCTTCACATCTAATGTGGATTAGGAGACACAGTTATGTCTCACGGCATTCAAATATCTTTTGTGTTTTGTTGAGCGAGTTGCTTCACAAAATGTACGTCAACAGGTTTACGCAGGAAACATCTGTAACATTCATTACAAAAACGCAGCAGCTGCAGAAAAGACAATGCTTGCCCTCGTGCGTGTTTCCGACAAGCTTTTAAAGCCGATCGTGATGTCGTACGCATATGGCAGTATCGCTAAATGTAGGCAAATTTTTTCTAGATTTACTCTCTAGATGTGATGCTTCTCATTTGCTGCTATGGTGTAATACAGTTGCTCACTCTTAACCCTGTTCAGAGCCGCCTGGCTGCTGCACCTGTGTGTGTGTGTGGACCCCTGATATTTGTGTGTGTGTGTGACACAGCTGCGATAGGTTAAGAATCAGACGCTAAACCTGTTTCTGGTTCCAATTTGAGGCCACAGCTCCTCTTTGGCAAATGGAAAACACTTCAAGGTGCCACCGGACCTAAAGACGGTGCCTGTTCCTGCACAGTTTACGTGGTCATGTGATTTTTTTTTGGAGGTTGTTTGCCCCAGAGGCAAGTGCACACACATACACACACACTTCTTGAAGTTTATAGAGGCCCAGTGACCCCATAGGTGAGCATAGCTGCATAACTGAGACGGCCACAAAAGGGTGAGCTCAGAGAGCAAAGCATCCTGGGATACGACTTCTTGCCAAAGCACTAAATTCTTTCATCTTTGCTCTCATATTGTAATGCATATCAGTCATAAAAGAGTGTTACATCACTGCACACACAGTGGTGCCTTTATCTTGAATCTGCCATGTAGGTTTCCATCTCTCTCTATATGAGTTATGGCGTGTATGCATATTCTATGGAGCAGCATTAAAACACAGCGTAGCGAAGGGACAAACAGAGACATCTCTTAAACGTCATGCCAGGCCATTCACCCCTCCATGCCATCCTCTTCTCTCTGAGCTTTTTTTTTTATTGCAGCTGCTAACGCAGCAGCCAGAACTGAAACAAAGCTAGCTTTGTGGCCCCCCCACCTCCCCTCCGCGCTGTCTGCTGACGCGTTCGCTTGTTCTCCATGTCACCCCCTAGCCCTTGTTCCCCTTCCAATCTTTCACTAAAAACTTCTTTTCTTCCTTTTATAATTTTTTTTCTCCCCCCCTTCTCCCCACATCTGCAGCAGCAGCGTCACGCGGCCTGGCATGGCCAGCCCGGAGAGTCGGTCATGTGATCTCCGCAGTGGCTGTTGCCTGGGAGAAGAAAAAGGGGAAGTGTGTGTCAGAACCCTGTTTTTGGCCCAGCTGGGAGGTCAGAGGTCAACTCAACTCTGATCCAATCAGTCGAAGCCACAAAAGGGCCGACTCACTTTTACTCCGTCCTCCTTCCACTCTCCTAGGCGTCTCTAACGCTGTCTTTCCTTTCTACTTTGCTTTGAGGAATAAGCACCTCATTCTATGCATTCACTCTCAGAATATGAAAAAGAGAAGAAGTGTCATGCTTCGTAAGTGTGAAATCAGCAGTGGATGAAACTGCTGAGCTTGAAGGCACTCGGACAACGCTGGATTTTGTTCCTATCACTTTGATTTTGAGTTGAACGGATCAACAGATTCAAAAGATCCACAGGAACGTGGAATCAACTCGCTTGCTTTCATGGTTATAGTTCAAAAACACAAACGGTCTAATTTAGGGGTGTAACAAAATATTGAAAATATTGAGTATCGCAATATTTTGTCTTGTGGTGCTGTTCTGATTCTCAAAAACACTATTGATTTTTAATTAATATATTACATGCAGAGATTAACTCAGTCAATACTTAATTTCATTTACAAAGATATACACGCTCTCAGTGTATGTGTCCTCTCTAAGAATGATGTTGGACATTACAGGGAATGTGATAAATGCAACTGCAGATCACACTGTTCTGATTGCATAATAAAGTAAAGTTTTTTTTTACTCAGATTTTATGCATACGGTGGTGTGTTCTTTATACTATGACAGTTTTCCTAAAATTTGATTACAATTTTTTTAATCATAACCCCTGTATCGTGACATGTATCGTATCACCAGATTCTTACCAATACACAGCCCTAGTCTAATTTACAGATTAAAACCTAAACAACTCTGGAGGGTCTAAGCCAATTTACATATTTCATTTTATATTTTTGGGTGATTTCATTTTAATGTAAGCTTTATGCAATGGGAGAATTTTAAAGGTGCAGTGTGTAGGATTTGGTGGCTTGTAGTCGTGTAGTTGCAGATTGCAACCAACTGAGTACCCCTCCACTCACTCCTCCGTTTCCAAGACTGTGGTAACGTGAGCTTCCGACTGCAAAAGAATCGTGATAGCACCGTTTGCCTCGCTCCGAGGCCAACCTTACCTTGGAAGTCAGATGGTGGCTGGCGGTACCACAGTTTTGCACTCTGCAGCTCGCGTTACCACAGTTTCACAAGCGTGTTGGAGAACTGAGGTGGCCTTCAGGTAACGTAAAAACACGAAAGGCTTTCTCTAGAGTCAGTGTTTGGTTTGTCCGTTCTGGGCTACCTATCGAAACATGGCAGAGCAACATGGCGGACTCCGTGAAGAGGACCGGCTCCCTATGTAGATATAAAGGACTCATTCTAAGCTAACAAAAACACAACGATTCTTAGTTTCAGATGATTGAACACTAATGAAAACACAGTTATGAATATTATATTCCATTTCTGCCAATAGATCCCCCAAAACGCTACACACGGTTCCTTTAATGCAAACTTTATGCAATGGGAAAATTCGAATGCTGGATGCAGTGGAAGGTAAACTATCAGTGTATTCGAGGTCAGCACAGGTGCGGTTGCTGTAACGCGACAGTAAACCGATGCCGCTACAGGTATAGTATCAGGAAGTATGTGTGCATTGTCCTCAGACAAAGCTCCTTCATCGACTAGAGCTATCTTCCCCCGACAACAATAGCTTGTGTATACACCCTCTGTTGATCATGGGACTGAGCGAACGCGGCGATACCAGGGGCTGAAGGAGAAGAAGAGAGTGAAAAAAGTTCAGAGGATTCACTGAGCTGATGAAAGGGAGCTGAGGGAAAGAAATGGGATAGTTTATGGGTTCATGGTTATTATAATCACGATTGATCTGCGTTTGATTTCATTCGAACCAAATGTGGTTCTAAGAAAAACCTTAATTGCTCTTTGGTTTCATCAGCCCAGAGCTAATCCAACTACCGGATAATACAGTTGGACTGTTTTTGAATATAGAAAAAATATAAATGGTAAATGCGAGAGAAACATATGTAGACAAACTATGCCTAATATATGTGCTGCTTACACTGGCTCCCTGCACACACACACACACACACACACACACACACACACACACACACACACACACACACTTCACAACTGACAACTCTTTACCACCTCTCTCCTCCAATATCATCCCCGCGTCCATAAAGACAGATATGTTTATGTGGCATGTTGTGGAGGACTTTACATGAAGCAGATGCATTAAAACATCCATCTTACTTGGATGGAATTATTCCACCTCTCCTCCTCCTCCTCTCTCTCCTCTTCCCCAGCCGGCTGTCTGTCGTCATCTCCAGCAACAAGTGGCCTCTTCCCCAGATGAATTTTTACATCCGTGGTAATGCAGTCTGCTCCTGACATGAAGCAAAACGGGGGAGGCGTTTCATTGATTGTGCTCAGGGGTGACAGGTATACATGGAGGAAGTGGGTTTTATTGTTCGCAAAAATATAACAAGTGCATGCACACACACTTGCGCCTAAATACACAACCACTTTGAGGCTTTCCATCTCTTTTCTCCCCCTTTCTCCTCTTGATCAACCTGAGTGAGCGGGGCTGCTCAAATAAAATTTTAGTGCCGTGGTAATGTTGCGGAGCAGCATGGCGCCACAGCTAATGGGGGATCATATCTACATCCCCCCACCCTGTTCCTGCACCCAGCTCCATGTTAAACCGCAGCGTCTGTCATCGTCTTGTGCGCTCCGGCGCGGGATACAAACGGGCCCGAAAGTTCAAATGTCCGCACATAAAATGGAAATAGAATTACAACAATGTGATATTTCGGTGTTATGGAGGTCATAAAGGAAGGTGGGAAAACAAGTCGGTGAGTGTGCCGCTTGGTAGGATTTCTTCTACTGTCGTGGTCACGGTGGTTGTGTGGTTTGTAAAAAATCCCAGAGCGGGGCTTGATTTGATTAGAGAGGCACTCCATCAGGAGATAAGAAAATATAGAAATTAAACAAATAAAAGCACTATTGGTAGTCAATATACAACTGCAGTAAGTTACATTAAACATGATGCACATATAGTGTAAAACTCAAAATGTTTTCTCAAATCAGAGGCCTGCCAGTGAAAGTGTGTGTGTGTACATCATGTGAGCGCAGCATTATTAGGCCTTTCTGGGGAGTTATCCATTAATTCGGGGTTAAAGTCCATTTGCATCGAGACAAAAGGGACATGGGCCATCCATCTCCACGCTGAGGGGAAGGGGGTAACAGAGAGAGGGAAAGGGGGGAGGGGGACGCATGTGCACGTGTGTGTGTGTGTGTGTGTGTGTGTGTGTGTGTGAGTGAGAGAGAGAGAGAGGGAGGTGAACCGTCCTCTTGCAGATAAATCTGTTGCCCTCAGGGGTGCGTTTACATAGGTGAGGACTGACTGTTCTGCAAGCCGAGAGTGATTTATCTGAAAATATACCACCAGTAACCGCACACACACACACACACACACACACGCACACACCTATAGCAGCGCTCTGAATCAATTCCTTCACTATGCATGAAGCAGCCTATTTCACTTCCAGTGTGTGTGTGTGTAACTCACAGCTGCACATGCATGCAAACACTAATGCACCCAAAAAGAGAAGAGCATAACACACACACACACACACACACACACACACACACACACACACACACACACACACACACACACACACTGCTCAACAAATCCATACCTTGTACTTTTAAAAAAAGTAGAGGAAAAAAGACCAAAATCTATATTTGAAAGAGGATAAAAGTTGATTTTTTGCAGAGGACTTTTTTTTTTTTTTTACTGCAGCTGCCTTCTCATCCTGCCTGTATATCCTCCCTCACACAACCACAGAAAGGATTTCCTAGCAACGATTATAATGCGCGCGCACACACACACACACAGACACACACACACACAAAGACACGCACACATAGACACACACACACACACACACACACACAGACACACACAAGCTCAACGCGCTGGGGCTCCCTCCAGCTATCAGCGTGGGCTTCCCCCTCCTTCTCCCTCCTCCTCCTCCTCCTCTTCTTCTCCCTCGCTGCCGCTCCGCCGTGGAGGGAAGGAGAGAGAGAAAGAGAGAGAGGGAGAGAGAGAGAGAGAGAGAGAGATCCCCTCTTCACAACTCTCCCCTGGAAGCCCCAGCTGCTGGCTAGACTGCGCGGTTACACGGGCTGCCTGCCTGCCTGCCTGCCTGCGCACCGGAATGGCGGTGTGGAAACGGTTCGTTCTGCGCCAAAAAAGCGTCCGGAGCGAAGAAATGGACGGAGACGGAAAGACAGAGACAGAGAGAGGGAGAGGGAGAGAGAGTGCGTCGTTTTCGCGTGAAAGTCGGGGGAAAAATGGGGAAACGGCTCCGTGTTTTCGAAGACAGAGAGATGGTGGGAGATGGGGGGATGGGGGAAGCTTGGTGGAGAGCTGCGGATTTGCAAGAGAAGTGCGCTTTTATTCGGTGCGTAATGACACGGCGCGTCTCTCCGGTGGTTGTACAGACGTGCTGAGGAAGAGGAGGAGGAGGAGGAGGGAGGGGGTTTCAACGTGTGAGGCTATACCGGCGAATACCGGGCACGGTTTCATATCCAGATACTACAACCGACACAGGAGCAGGAGGCTACAGCCCCATTGCGCGCAACTCGACGCACATGGCACGCCCCTCTCTGCACCTTCCTCCTCCTCCTCCTCCACACTGACAGGGAGGCGTTTGCTGCAGGGCGCCATTTTCAAAAGCCTTCTTTGCATATGAGATTTATTTTTGCTGCAGGAGGTTCTGCAGCCGTCTCATGTTACACTTTCTATCTGCTCAACGAGAGCTGGACTCACTGAAGAGGAAGAAAACTGCAAAACTGGACCAAACTTCAACCAAAATTGTTATTTTTTAACTTCTATTATTTTTGTTGTTGTTGCAAAGGTGAGACATTTTCAATTGTTTTTTAGTAATTTATTGACAACAAACACATGCAGATTGTAGGTTGGTATAGGGTAGTGACTACAGTATTATTGTTATTGTTTGTTCTTTATTATTACATTATTATATAATATATATAATAATCATATTATTACAATAGGATTTAAATTTTTATTTGAGTAGAAAATCAAAACAGAATCACATTAATTGATTAAACAATAGCCATGCAAAATTAATAACCGGTAACAATTATTAATATGCCAATAATTATTATATTAATAATAATTAAATAGAATTAGCCTACACATAAAATAAGTCAAATTCTTAAATTCTAAATCTTAAACTATAGACTTAATGCGAAACATTAAAAATAGAACTGAATTTAAATATTTTATGGGACTAATTTATTTAGAATATTAAAACTTCTCTGGATGTTTTACATTTATTTAAAATCAGTTTGAACCGTGCCGTGGTGCGTTCACGGCGTTAAAACTCAAACCAATGCAACCTAGAAAAATCGATCATTCAGCCATGTTGAGATCCTTTGTGTGTGTGTGAGTGTGTGTGTGAGAGTGTGTGTGTGTGTGAGTGTGTGTGGACCAGAGGTCCTATTACCCTGACCTTTTATTTTTACCCAAAATATAAAATAGACTGTATAAGCTACTAATGAAATATAGATTTTTTTAAATATAAAATAAATGTAATAAATTTAACTATCCTGATTTTAGTTGCAAAAAAACAAAACACAAAAAAGCTGGAGAGAATTTGACACCACAGTGAGAACAGTTTTATTTTTCAGATTTAGAGTAATTTCATTCTATTTATTTTTTTCCACGCTGAAATATTTAATTTGAGGGAATTCTCCTCTTGTTTCTTGTCGATGTTGGATCTTCTTTTAAAGTCTATACGGGCTTCAGAAAAAATGTGAAATTACAGGCTGGCTGCAGGAGCATGGCCTGCTTTACATAATTACATACGGAGGACTGGTCTGCTCACTTTGAACAACACGCTTTTAGTTCTACTAATCATCACAGCACGTTCAACAGCAGCTCATTAAAACCCAAACATATTATCCTTATTATCTTATTCGCACTTTTTGTAATTCAGATTGAACATTTTGAACAAAAAGGCAGCTTTGTGTTTTTCTTCTGTCCGCTCATTTGTTTCACCGTCAAACACACTCGGTTACTTTTTTTATTTAGTTGAATAATGTGTCCTCACTGACAGTAGCTATAAACAGGTGTTTGTATTTAGGTGTGTTTAGTTAAACTTCACACTGTAACCTGGGAGTGTGTGTGTGAGTGAGTGTGTGTGTGTGTGTGTGTGTTGGGCTGCTGCAGTCAGTGAGGAGTTAACGTGTTGGTGAAGTTAATTCAAAGTGACTGCAGCAGGACGGCCAGCTTTTTTCTGTGGCAGCACGATGAGGCGATAATAGCAATAATAACAATAACAAGACGCAGACTCACTAACGGAGGACAAACACCGGAATATTAACGGTTACCGCAGCAGGTAGATAGACTGAACGAGCGCTTTTATTATTCACTCATGTGTGTTTGATACTTGCAAACTCATAGTGCTTCACAGAGTTTAACATGTACGAATAATAATAACTACAAATAATAAAAATAATACATTTCTAAATAAAAATAATAATGAATGTTAAAACATTGTCCATAAGTCATTCTCAATACTTTTAATTGTTTTTTAACAATTATTAGAATAAGGAATGTGTCATCAAAGCATATTAATTGATACAAATGTGATAAAAATAAATACATTTAATATAATATGGCAAATAAAAAACAGAATTAAATATTTCTAAATAAAATTAATAATTAATGCTTACATTGTTCATAAGTCATTCGCAATACTTTTAATTGGTTTGTTTTTTAACAATTATGAGAATAAGGAATGTGTCATCAATGCATATTAATTGATACAAATGTGATACAAAATAAATTAATAAATTAAATATAATATGGCAAATAAAAAAATAGAATAAAATAATTTTGCTTTGAAAGAATAAAACTGCTCCAGCGATACTTCAAACAAGTAAATACACAACCAACGAACCATAAATATATAAATGTAAATAAATAAATTATTTTGACTGTTTTATTTATTTATTTATTTTTTTTCCCAGTCAGGTAGTGGACTTTTTTCTTTTCTTTTTTTAATACTAAATATTCACTTCAGAATAGAGATTTGACAGCTGTTTATAGTTGTGTGCTGTATTTATTTATTTATTTATTTGTTTGTCCTTTCATATTTGTGTAGCAAACGTTAATAAAATGTTTTATAAAACAGTTCGGCCATTTTGTAGTTTATTCTTTCAAAACGTCTCCCAGTCTGTTGACTGTATGAAATACTTATTTTTATTCAGTAAGGTAGTTTTTTGTTTTGTTTTTTTAACTAAATATTACCTGGAATATTCACGTAGTAAGAATAGAGATTTGACAGCTGTATATAGTTGTGTGCTGTATTTATTTGTGTGTTTGTCCTTTCATATTTGTGTAGCAAACGTTTAAAATAAAATGTTTATAAAACAGTTCGGCCATTTTGCAGTTTATTCTCTCAAAACGTCTCCACAGTCAGACTGTATGATTTTTTTTCTTTTTTTTTAAACTAAATATTAACCGGAATATTCACTTAGAATAGAGATTTGACAGCTGTTATAGTTGTGTGCTGTATTTATTTATATATTTGTCCTTTCATATTTGTGTAGCAAATCGCTTAAAATAAAATGTTTATAAAACAGTTCGGCCATTTTGCAGTTTTTATTCTCTCCAAACGTGTCCCAGTGTTTGGACTATATATGAAATACACACTGTGTTGGCAGTTTTTCATCATCTTCTTCGTGTCTTTGTGTCATAAAGTAAAAACAACTGCAGATTTTTAGATTTTCAGTTGTAGCTTATTTGCCTATGAAACCATCCTTGAGCGTGCATGTGTGTCTAGTGTGCACGTGTAATTGTTATAGGTCTACCTGAATTATTTAAAAATTTGCAAGACAAACAAGCTGTGTGCGTGCGTGTGTGTGCGCGCGTTCACGTGTGTAATCTATGCAAACCTGAAAGAAGGCTGCTGCTGATATAAACTTCCATTGAAAATCGCCTAAAGTGCAAATAGATTTAATTTAAAAAAAAAAAAAAAAAAAAAAAACGCACTCAGACTGGTTGTGATGGGCCACAGCAGCGGGGCATGCTGGGATGCGTCCGGGCTGATGCTGCGGAGGCGATCCGAGCAGCTAGTAGAGGCCACAAACAAGTCGCCTCAAACCGGGGAGTCAGAGCTGATCTACCGGTCGTGCAGGTCCGATGGGCGTCATGCCGACCATCCATATCTCCATAATGACATCGCAGACAATTAAAGAGGCAAATTAACAAAGTGGTGGGCCCATGAAGAGGAATGTGTTGGCAAAAATACAAACAAAAGTTATGCTTAGATAACTCAGACGCACATGGAGGTAAACTTTGTTTCTTCACCTTATTATTTAGTTGATTTTAACTCATAAAATCAGATGAAATGAGGAACAAGTTGATGCTTTTAACTTGTTTGTTTAGGTTAGAAATGGGGGTTACAATCATTTACAAGTAAATGCTTAAATTTAACCACTTTGCCATTTAGAGAATATGTGAATGTGCAGCCTGTTGTTGCTCTGCTTTACATGAAAGATGTCCATTTACGCTACCAGTTGATTGTTTGGTATAAGACAGAGGCGGAGCAGAGAGGAGGAGGGGTGAGGTGGAGTGGCAGGGGTCCCCTCTCCTCTCCTCTCCTCTCCTCTCCTCTCCTCTCCTTACC
This sequence comes from Sebastiscus albofasciatus, assembly GCA_916701655.1. Classification (NCBI taxonomy): domain Eukaryota; kingdom Metazoa; phylum Chordata; class Actinopteri; order Perciformes; family Sebastidae; genus Sebastiscus; species Sebastiscus albofasciatus. Next base: position 20,030 of record CAKAOI010029442.1, read on the forward strand.
CCCCCTCCGACTCCCCTCTCAGCCCCCGCTGCACCGGGATGGCCTGAGAGAGAATCCCCCACCCTATAGCGAGAAGGCACCCAGCTACGAAATACAATACAAACTCAATTAAATGCAGTCTCCGCTGCGATTTACCGCAATGAATGATAAATTGGTCGTCGTTCTCACACTGTAGGATCTCTGAAATTGCAATAATAGGCAGAATCGTTATGTAAAATATGCACGGGGCCCACGTTTACCAAATTTAGTCCAGGAGGGGCAACTGTCTGTCGGCGCCTTTTGTTAGGAGACTCCTGCTCAAATAACCAGGTTTGTCTCTAAAAGCGTGTGTTTAAGGTCAAACTGCTACACAGGCTAAATTGGCACATTGTTACCCGCGAGAGAGGACGGGCCGCTGCAAAATAAAAACTGCATCTACGACTTTATATATTGCGAGAACGCTGAATAATTTTGTGGCTGTCTAGCGTGAAATTAGTACATGGCGAAAAGATGGTTTAGCAGTAAACAGTGTAAACAATAATTACTAACAGAGAGAGAGAGAGAGAGAGGAGGGAGGGTCTTTACCTGCAGCCTCTGGAGCAGGGAGGACAAAACCCACGCAAACTCATTTTAAACATTTTTTTCTAAAACCTATAAAACATATTCACAATCATTTGTTTTCTTTAAGCCAGAGAGTAATGAGGTGAGATTGCAAATAAGTGGACGTTAAACTCATTCACAGGTTGCATGAGGATTTAAAGATTAGATAAAAGAAAGAAATACTTTTAATTTCTTTACTAAAAATTTGAATTTTTATCTCGTTTAACTGCTTCATGAGCCTGTTTACGTTCGTGTTATTCAAGCCTGGTGAGTGTTCATGTAGTGGAGAGTAAACTCATCTTTATGGACTTTTATATATGACAAGGACATGAGGGACGTTTGTCTAATTTTATAGTGAAGTCAAATTTTAAAACATACCATTACATTGTGGGTCAATATAGCACCAATGCAATAATGGGTTAATGATCCAGTAACCCAACAGTTATATAACAAATAACGCAAACACTGGGTCAAAACAACCCATTGCTACTAACCCAGTTTTGTATCTGGCTGCAAGTAACGATCATTTTCATCGTCGATTAATTTGTTGATTATTTTCTCGATTAATCGATTAAATGTTTGATCTATAAAATGTCAGAAAATGGTGAAAAATGTCGATCAGTGTTTCCCAAAGTCCAAGATGACGTCCTCAAATGCCTTGTTTTGTCCACAACTCAAAGATATTCAGTTTACTGCCATAGAGGAGTATAGAAACCAGGAAATATTCAAATTTAAGAAGCTAAAATTAAAGAATTTTGACTTTTTTTTCTTATAAAATTACTCAAAACAATTAATTATCAAAATAGTTGGCGATTAATTTAATAGTTGACAATGAATCCATTAATCGTTGCAGCTCTAATTGTATTTGTGCTATGTTGACCATCACTGGGTTAACTTTCAATTCAGTGATTTAAATGGGCATGACTGCATATATTAGATTTAAACAGAATATAGTGATTTTATTCATATATCTGTTAAAGTGCAAATACTTGATGAACATTTTTGTACTTCAACAGAAATATGGATAAAATGAATATTCTGTATAAATCCAATGTACACAGTCATTGCTCATTGTGCAAGTTTCCCTCTTCTCGCTGTTTTGATCATCAGATAAAAGCTCAAAATACAATTTCACTACTTATTTTGCAGCCTAAATGTCACTCGCAACACATCCTCCAGAGGGTTTCATATGAAAAAGAAAAACAATAATTAATTCACTGTGTTAAAAATGGGAATAACCATAGGTTATATATGACTTTACACCGCTGCTTATAAACTATCTACAGTCATTTAAAATGATGATCACCTGGTGAGAGTGTAAATACATTGCGGGTCCAAACCGCTGAAACTCTCTTTATGACTCACGTTCATGGCAAATATCACAGTGAGTGGTATCACACTGATGCCAGGTATATGAGCTCGTAAGGGTCCTGAAGGAGAAGTGAAAACCACAATCATGATTTATATTTTTGCTTTGGCCTTTTTTTATCCATTCTTGAAAACGTGTAGATTTTAGACGGTATCTGGTGAGTTTCCCACCTTCCCTCCCATCAGGCTCTATTCCCTTTGAGACATTCAACGCATAGTTCAATTCTCTCCTTACTGAGGGCATAAAACAACAAGCCCACTATTCATTTGTGAACGTATCTGCACATTCCTTTTTTTTTCCTCTTCTCTCTCTACACACTGAAATTTACTCATACAAGCCTTTCCCAATTACCCCGGCGTGCTGAAACACACTAATTTAATAGAACAGAAAAATCAATGCTGTATTATCCACCTAGGGCTTCTTTTTTTT
>CAKAOI010029443.1:8018-23034 GCA_916701655.1 Sebastiscus albofasciatus
GCAGAAAAAAAAAAAAAAAAAGTGGAGGCTAGTCTCAGACACAAGAGAACAATGTTGGAAATAAACATCCAGAGAGGAAAAAAGGGGGTTGAAACTTTAACTAGTATGAAGGCTGGTCCAAAAACAGTATACTGTATCTTAGGGGTGGGAATCACGATACGATATTATCACGATGCGATCTTATCACGAAACGTTATTATCACGATACGATATTATCGCGATACGTTATTATCACGATACATTATCACGATACGATATTATCACGATACGATATCATCAGGATACGATATCACGATACAATATTATCACGATACGTTATTATCACGATACGTTATTATCACGATACGTTATTATCACGATACGATATTATCACGATACGATATTATCACGATACGTTATTATCACGATACCATATTATCGCGATACTTAAGTCGCGATACTTAAGTCATAATACAATCCTATTGCGTTTTAAACATCTTGTGATATGCTGCGTATTACGATAAGATATATTGTGATTTATTACCTTTTTTTCAACTGCAAATTATTCAGTTTTTTCAACATCTGTTTTATCTAATAAGGTACAGTTTTCATTCACGCATCTTGAGGTGAGACTCTAGTGTAATTGGAGAGTTATTTAGCGTTCTTCCCAACAAGTTGACATGACACGATTCGTACCAATGGATTCCTTTGTTTTTCTTGTTTCATATAATATCAGTATCTTCACTCCAGCTTTAAGACTGAGTCCACTACCACTTCCAAAAGACAGAATAGCAGTCGGATTGTTAGGAGGTTAATAGTTTATATAATAAGAGATCGATACTTAACGTCCGTGTTATGATACTATACTGTATACATTATTCCCCCCACCCTTACTGTATATATTAAGTTCATTTGTGCATACTGTACATGTGTGTACAGCAGTGCAAAAATACTTGTTCTATAAACATGCAGGTGGAATGTAAAAGATCGCCCGAAGAAAAAAATGAAACCAAACAACTCCAAAATAATCCAGCAGCACCGCTCAAGAAAAAAGAAAAAAGATTTAACCGTTTCTATGCACACAAGAAGGCAGAGTGGGCAAACACTCTCCCTGTCTAATGAACACACTGCAACTGGATGATACTATAGCGCCTGGGGTTTGTGTGAGCAAGTGGGTGGGTAAAGTGAGTGAGTATATACGCTGTAGTTTTTTTTTTTTTATGAGTATGTTCATGTTGGTGCGTAGGTGCAGGTAGAACACAAAATAAGCCATCTGTTTAGGATTCATTTGAATGCTACCGCTCCCTCTGCCCTACCTCTGTTACTAGACAGAGTGGAGGATTTGGAGAGAGTTAAAGTCTAAACTAGACACTCAACGGGGGAATATTAGATTCCTTCTGTTGTATGCATGTTAGTGTCCTCCCGATTTTCATACCGTAACGGATAGGTATAAATAATTAAGCAGCCTGTTGCCCTGAATAGCCTGAGAGCAAAAGAGAAGAAGGGAGGACAGAGGAAAATTAACAGCAATCAGCCCCGCTTGCAGCATTTTAAAGTACCACAACATTGTCATAATTAAGTCCTCTCTCTAGGAATCACCAGGAATTTCTTCTACTAGGACAAAAACGCCTTCTACGCTCGCCATCCCTTTCTCATAATTAAAATACAGCCTTTTCGCTGCTGCTTACATGAAGATGCAGTACGCACCATATTCTCTGTCACTTTAATGAGAGTGATAAATGCTATGCTAGCTTTGCCTATTTATAAATTTTATGGCACAAATTGTGGCATAAAGGGCACAAATCAGATGAATGACAGACGAAGGACAGCTGCGGCATCGTCCCTCCATTAAACGCTGCAAATGGCCAACTGTGGCCCGGGCAGTTAATTAGCCAGAGAGGGCCTAATCAGAGTTTTGGAGCCGTGGTCCTCCCCAGGTAACACACTAATAGGAGAAGCTTGTGGAGACACAGATGGAGCAAAGAGTGTTGAAGCAGGGTGACTATTGGCTTTGGGCTTCTCAAAAGAAAGACATGAGCATCCCGTGATAACCTGCTTTGATCTGTGTGTAAATAAAAGTCTTAAAATGTCTTATTTCTTCAAAAAATATAGTTTTTTTACCTCACAGAACATCACTTGTTGGAGCCATTTTCTATATTTGGATATGCCGTATGTACACCGAGTAGCTACTTTAACTAGAAAATACAGAAGTCAGCTGATCCAATGTGAAGATGCCAATTCTCCATTATTTTAAACCATTATTTGATCGTAGAAATGTACCTTTTGAAATGGATATTTCGGTCGTTGATTACGATCAACACAACATCGGTTGTACTCAAAGTAAACCACATGCTCACCAAGTACACTGCAACCAACCTATTTAAAGTGACGCAACATACTGTATGTGTATATTGAACTGAACATGTAAATGTTAACCAAAACATATTTATTCTGAGCAGAACCACCAGGAAACTGGTAGTAGACCAGGAAACCAGCCACAATAGCACTCAGGGGCAGAACAAATTGCCCTGGGGCTACACGTATAAATCTACCGGGTCAGGATCCCATGCACGCTCGCCAATGCACGCTCGCCAATGCGCGCTCGCGTGCGGCCGGAGCCTCTGCTCCTCTGCCTGCTTGCCTTCACTGACACACCGCGCGTGTTCTCGTGCTCCTCCTCTAGACGTGAACGCGCGCTCACTCCACACTGCAGAAGAGTTAGTTTAGCTCTGAGAATATTTAGTGAATGTACAGTGGACGTTTGTGCAGAAATAACTGCTGCAGCTCCTCCAGACCAAACAGAGGTTTCCCGTGTCTTGTGAAGTGACGGAGCTCCGTAGCAAGAAACGTTATTGTCTCCGACCAAAACTCCGTTGTCTCCCTCCGGGCGCAGTCGGGAGGCGATAACGTTTCTCTTCCTGCTTCAGCCCCGGCATCAACCCGCTTTTCCTGCCTCAGCCTCCAGCCAACACGAGGATCAGCAGTGATTCATGGAGAGACCTTCTTCTGGTCAGCTAACATTACTGCCAAGCAGCTGAAATATAGAGTGATATTGTGGTTTTAGCTGACGTGTGTCGCCTCACTGTGTTGAGAGATGCTCGTTCATGTCTATTTAGAGCGAGCAAGCTCGAGCCCGATGCTTATTTTCGTTGACTTAACGGCCACAGGTGTTGCTGTTAACAAGTATTTCTGAAAGTTACAAACAGTCCCTTTAACAGGTGGGAAACGCTATTACACGAGGGAACAGACTTCGACATAACACCGTCTGGTCCGTTCGCCGTTTTCAGACAACCGTGAGAAGTACGCTACACTGTCATTCAATGAATGCACACAAAAAAAACCACACAGGTGCTGGCGAAAGAGACAAAAGAGCCTCCAGGGAGTTATGCTTGAGCAGCCAGGGAGATCTCAAGAGATGAAAGGTAAGTTAACTTTAGCTAGCATGGGAGTGAACTTTCTCGGCTCCATGTTGTTTGTAAAGCAGTCGGCACCGCTACAATCTACACAAACCACTGCTTGCAAAGCACCACTGTACAAAACCTTTCAATCATACTAGTGACGGGGCATAAATGTGAATCATCCCTTCAATCTTACTGGCGCCTAAAACTGACGTTACAGCGAGAGAAGATGCTGGAGTGATGTCCTTGCTTCTGGCGCCGCGCAATTAAAAACGCACCTATCCAGAGTCAAACACCCCTGTACCAGCAAAGAACAGTGCTAATATGATTGAACACTACTTTAACATTTGCACACATGGCGATATCCAGATAAATGTTAATAATCACCCCGATCTTTAAGCATGTTTTCCAACTGCAGCTGCATGTTGCTCGGTGACCGTTCTGGTAAATGTCGCTGAAGAACTACATTGCTTGGCGGAAGACTGATTATTTGTTATCAGTAAATTATGCTTTTTTTGTTTTGTTGCCGTGTGTTTATTTGATGAAACCTTGCCAGTTATACAAAGTCATTTATCCACGGAGTGCCTAAAACCCCCTTAGCGGTTGTAAAAATCACTGTAAATCATGGCCTCATGTGTCTTAATGCTTAAATGGAGTTTAGTTACAAGTGCTTTGGAAATAATTTGAGTCATTTAGAAAGGCCTTTCATTTCCAGCTCAACTCTATAGAGCTGTTTTAAATGTATCAAACTTTTATCGGCACCATCATGAAAAACGGCAACTCAACAGTATATAAAGTGGAATATTCTGCTAAATCCCTCTTTGAAATTACAATGAATAAAAACATAATGTAACCTGTGACAAAGGGTCTGGAGTGGGCACTGCTTGGCAATAAATGGTCATAATCCAAAAAAAAGGTTGGGAATCAGCAGTATAAGACACTGCTGTGTGATGGACGGATAGAAAGTATGATGGAAATCACCTGCCTCGATCCTCAGCACGCGGTACTCGCAGTAGAGAAGTCAACAGAGGATAGAAGGGAGCATGTGTCCTCCGTTAGTACGAGACGACAGCGGAGGAGCTCACACTGAGGCAAACATTCGCTGAGGTAAGACACACAGATGCCTTAAGCACCCTGAAGTTAACCAGAGAAGCTTTCAGTATACATCTCAAACAAGCTCCCCCAAAATAAAATCCAGCCAGCTCCTGTTACGTAATCTACCAAACAAATCAGTCAGCTGGCACGTCCCACAGAGGAGACAGCGTTAGAGGAGGAGGAAGAGAGGAAAAGGCAAAAATAAATGAAAGTCAGGTTGTCCTGACTGATGATGTGATGCTGTAAACAGGGAAGCTTTTTTTCTAACAATTAAAGAGCAGGGGCTTATTGATTTCCAATGGTGCTCTCGAGTGACTTGCTGGCTGTCACAATGAGGCCCGGGGTAAGGTGACCATGTCTCTGCTCAACGTGATAAACCTTGCATGTCATCAGGTAGGGAGGACGCGGTGTCCCCCTTTCCCCACCCCGCCCCTCTCTCTGCCTCACGGACTGCCGCTACAGCATTTATCATGGGGCGATGTGGAATTATGGGGCGCTTCATTTAGTAATGAAGTCACAGAGGAGTTGGCGAGCGCAGCCGGCACATACCAAAGCAGGAATAAGTGAGTCAAAGTTAAGAGCGTTTGAGTGCAAACATTTAAAGTTCACGTGCTAAAAAAACACCAATTCTACATTTGCGATATAAATTTTTCTCCAGATGACACCTTGGCCAGCGAGGCAATCATGCAACTCAACGCGTGGCTTTACGGGCATCATGGGAAGTGGCGGCAACCTAGATGAGGGGGTCAACTCCAGTCTTACTCCGGCGATAAACAACCATAAATCAGAAGACGAGCTGTCACTCGGGTAGATCCATCATGGGCCAACCCGCGGCGCCCCAACACACGCACGCACGCACACAAATGCTTGTGCCACGGCGGGGAAAACAGAGAAAAGGCCCATGCAGATTGATTGGCTCTTTTAAATGAGTGGCAGTGGGGTTATGTTGATCGATTCCATGGATAATTGACTGATTCTGGTGTTGTTAGAAGTGGAGTAACGACTACATGTCAGCGCTGTGATGTGACACAGCCCGCGGGCGGCTTAAGTTATAGACATGGCTGAGAAAGGATGTTGATAACATGCAAAGAAATTGTCCTCAGTTGTCGCTCTCTTCACAGATCTTTGGACTGTGTTATAAGGGTTTAGCAGGCAGATCGTGGCAAAAGGTCATAATGTGCTTGTTGAACATACTTGATGCTATAGGAAGTAGGGTTGTACCCCAATCAGAATTTTTTGATTTGCCTCGGATTTGTTGGGGTTGCACAGTTGGCCCAGGGAGAAGTGGCTCGCAAGATCACAAAGTCATCATAGATCTAGCCTCTTAGACAAAAAACGACCGCTCAACTTCAAGAATTTCAAGTCGATTGAGTCGTCACTGGCGATGATTCCACTCGTCCACTTATAGGGGGCAACCCTTATAGGAAGCCATGGAAAACTTGGAAAATATCAATTGCCAAAATCCACAAAATGGAAGCACAACCCATACTAAAATGATCTTGTTTGCTGTATTTTAGTATCGAGTCCTGGCTGAAATTCATGCTGCATATAAATATCCTTTTTTATTGTCACTCGGAATAAAAGTTGATTGGAATTTTTATGGTTGAGAATTCAGCCAAATGGAGAGGCTCCTCATCTAATATTCCTACACCTCCGCCGGCAAGTCGCCATTCTCTCAAGTCTAGACCGATCGATGAATTAACTTGTTACTCGGACACTAAAAAGGCATGGCCAAGGAGGAGCTGTAGTCTGTGAATTGCTGTGTCACAAAGCGGGAAAGTTCCCAAACACAGCTGGTCAGAATTATCAGTTGGCTGCAGAAAAATTGCAAATGCAAATTCAAGATTAGGACTTTTCTATAGATCTGTGAGAAGATAAAAGACAGGAAAAAAGGTCCGGAAAATGCCAAATCACTTCTGAGTGAAGGACCCCTCCCCTATGGTAAGATTCAGCCAGATTTATTATGCGAAGAGGTGGCCACTGAGTGGAGGAAAGGACACTGATGCATAGAATGCAAAGCGGCTTTTAATTATTCTTGGGAAAAGAGCACAAGCCCTTGGCTTGTTTACCACTTTACCGGAAACGGCTTATGATTGCTTTGTAATTATCTCCTTGATAATGTAAAATTTACCCCCCACCTCCTTTCCGTCCACTCCTTTCCGTAGAACACCACGCAAAAGTGATCAAGCATTCTTCATTTAGTCCAAATGTTTTAACTTTTATTTGGGGGAGGTGGAGGGAGGGCTAATAGATTATGGGTAATGAAGCAGCTCCAGCAGTAACACAAATAGGACTTGTTGTGAAAGACACAGGCCGTAGCACGCCTGTGCTGTGATAATCAGTCTCTCTTTTGTCTCATGATAAGCTGAGAGCCTAACCTTCACCCAAAGAGCACATCATTTCCCCGATGTGAGACTTAATGAGACATTAGCCATACTAACAAATGGTGGACGAGAAAGTGAAAGTGACTTTCCAGGTAAAGGCCGTTTGCCTGACCATAATCAGTCCCCAAGTGCAGCTAAAAGATGGAAACAACTCGGAGTCTCCGTCTCAACAGCTTGCTGTGGCTTTTACGACGGGCCTCCCAGGGCCAATGGAAAGGCATGTAACATCTTAATATCCCTCAAAGAGAACAGGTAATCTGCTTTTGTTGGCGGCTAGTTTGCTGTGATACAGGCAATGCAGTTTGTCCATTGTTGGCTTGTAATTCTGTTTAGGTGTAGCATAGAACTAAAAAAAAACAATTGCCTGTCAGCTTGGGTGTGTATGTGAGAGCTTTTTTATTGTATTGAGAGTTATCCAATACAGAAATAATTCAAACTTGGCTTCAAAAGCAATACAGAGCACTGCTACCATGAAGTATGGAATTTGCAATGCATTTAAATCCTATTTTAGATCACATCAATATGCATCTGGCATTATTGAGTCAGTGAATCGTGCATTAAAGTACTTTTTTCTTTTGTTCAGCACAGAGTGGTTTGGAGATATGGGACCAAAGACACAGTGGTGGATGGATAAAGAAAGGAAGTGACGAGCCGGTGCGTGAAGGGGCCCTGTTCCCCCGCCGGGCCTCCCAGCTCAATTAGCTCAGCTCATCCCGGCTTTCTGCTGATGGGGAAAATCAGCTGTACCATACAGTCCAGGGAGTCTAGCCTGTTAGTGAGTGAATGAGTGAGTCAGTGTGCACATTATGCGTCTGTTCATGTCTCACATGCAGATTTTGCATTTGTGTATCCGAGTGTGTACGTGTGGGCTGTCTCATCTCCGTTAGACTGGGAGCCCCACAGTGCTCTCTGTATCAAACACCTGAACCAATTAGGCTACACTCCGAAAAAAAAAAAAAAAAAAAAAATCCCTAAAGCCACTTACAGTAATGTCATAAACAGTCATGCAAAACTTGAAGTTGGAAGAGAAGTTTGTCTGGATTCACTTATTAAGATAAAAAAAAAGATGAACTGGAGAGAGACCAAGACTAAAAAGTCGGAGTTATGGATTATGAAACTCCCGCCAGAGACTAGAAAGGTTATATTTCCAACACTTTTTTTTTTTTGCCAACAACTCTAGGCTAAGAAAGAAACTTCCTCACGTCTAAATTTTGAACACTCAGTCAGCACCGACAGAAAAAAAAAAAGAAGATTAAAACTTTTTTCTCTACTCCTGTGGCAATCAAACTACTGAATTGTAGTGTTGTCCATAGTGTGAAGGTACAGTAGGTGGTCTGCATCGGAGATGTAGTGCAAAAAGGTCTGAAGGAAGCAGGCCGTTTGCTATATGACAGTGTTTGGAGGCCGGGGCGGGGGACCTTTTTCAGAGATGTGATGCACATGTGTGTCTCAAAGGCAAAGTGAGATGGTAAAGAGCACTGGAAAAAAAAAAAAAAAAAAGCGTGACTGGAATTGCTTGGCTAGCACAACTCAAGGCCACAGTCTATTCAATCATGGAATAAGGACGCTTCCAAAAAAAAAAAAAAAGGCAGCGTGATATTCCTGCATCATTCCCCGCCTCACTTGACACGTGACCCCGCACGACACTTTATGACACGCAATACCTGACGACACACGCTCTCATCTCATCCGCTGTTGTAACTCTTCCCAGAAATGAATACACCTCTCACACATGCTCAAGACTTCCTTAAAAATCGAGCCAAAGAGTGCTGCAGTGCGCCAAGTAACTAGCTAAACAAACAAAGTAAATACACCGATAGTGTCGATGATAACATCCAAGGCGAAATGAAAGGATGAAGGTCAGTAATTGAGAGAAGGTGGGGAGATAGAAAGCATGGTGTGGTTTGTTTTTTCTCCTGGCAGGGGTCCATCTGGGCACGTGCGGCGGGCTCCGGGGCGGTGTAGGAGCACGTCTGTGCAGAGGTTAAGAAAAGCAATTAATCCACAGCGGAGATAATCAAAGGAACCTCCCCCTCCAGACACCTTGGTGGGGGAGGAAGAGAGAGAGAGAGAGAGAGAGAGAGAGGGGAGAGAGAAACGGAGAGGCAGACAGAGAGGGAGATGGGAAAATACTTGTTTACAGGCACTGCTGGCGCGATCAAAAGCACAGGGGTTCAGCTCTGCCACCGGGGCCCTCCGTTTCAGGTGGAATTGATAACACTTCAGATGTACAATTCAATGTTTGTGAGAGTACTTTTACCTCCCGGTGAGAAGGCAAGGATTTTTCACAGTCTAAGCTGCATTTCCTTTCATCTCAGATTTTGCAAGGTATCAACAGATTGTCAATGGTGAGGAAGACATTTTCCCACACATAATCAAAGAATGTAGTCTGGAGTGCCTGCACACACACCCCACCCCCTGCTATGACGTGGATTCAGATAGCACTGACGGTGCTCCGATCGATCGTTATCGGACGATATTCGCTCTAAATAGTTTTGAGAGGTTGTTCCTACGAAGGCCGATCGGAAGAGTCGATCAGGTGACGCAAAACAAGCAAGACAATCCATCTCTACGCGCCGCTGAAATGGCTTCACCAGGAGTTGCGTCTCCGAGTTGTGTCTCTCAACAGCCTGTTCAAGGCGGGACTGTTGGCGCCGTTATTCCACCTCGCTGTTCTGTAGAAAAAGGTATGGACACAGAGTAGGGGGGGGGGATTCGTTGCTCCGCCGCTAAGCCGGCAGCAGAGGTACGCACAGAACCGAATCTCCGTCTGTGTAAAAGGGATAGCCAGCATGGCGGGACAACACACACACACACTAGACCCTGACGCTGTTGTGTCACACGTCATGACAGCATGCCATCTAAAATCACAACTGGGGCAGCATTATGTCGGCTTTATTCGGGTTCAGAGTGAAAAAGAAAAGTAATGAGGGGTCTTCTTTGCAGCAGTATTGCGATATCTATCTGTATAAAAAGGGCTTATAATCTGAGAGAGTGTCTCTAAGAGAGAGGGAGTGAAATATGTCGCACATGTTGCCTGCCAATAAATAAACAATTTGTCAATTCATGATACTTTCTCATCGAAATAAGCAGCAGACTGCAAAAAAAAACAAAAAAAAAAAAACACTGTCTGATCAGGCAACAAAAAGGCAGTGCGGTGCGCCTCGTGTTTTCCACCTGCGAAACGTGAATCCTGTGATCAAGGCCTCAGACGGCACAGTGCGAGAAAACGTTAATATCTCTGGAAACTAATACTGTGATTATGTTAGTTTATCTGTGAAACAAGCACCTTACAGGGACAGGATGAAGACTGAAGATGAAGCTGAAAAGATATTCCGTCAAAAAGCATCTACGCTATCTTTTTTTTTCCTCTCCATCAACCAATATAGAGCGTGTATTTGGCGGCGGTTGTGAAGTAAAAAAAAAAAAAAAGCTTCGCCTGCTAGAGATCTTTAAAATGAGTCATGTGATTAGTTAAATCTAATGCATAGTTCCATGGGGAATCAAAATGTGCTCCCTCTGGTGGTTCACATCTCCCTTTGGAATTGAAATAAAGTGTGCTTTGGGTACATCTATGCTCATCACATGGTCATAAAACCTGCTTTTATCTCTGCTAAGAGACCCTGCCATGTTGCAATTTCCATTTTTTTATTCATCCTTTTTTTACGTCTGTGTTCATAAGACATAGTGCTCTGTATCGGTACCCATGTAAACCTTCAAACAATATCCTCCACTGTAACAAGTGCCCAAATGTAGCTATATGATCCATTTAAAGTATGTAAACATCTTGCAGCGAAAAACTGGCAGACGGTTTAGCAGGTCAGCGGTGAGTAAGTGGCGGCACTTTCACAAAGTCTTGATTAGATAATTACCCATCCATATCTTGGCAATATGCTGCGATGGAACAACACGCTTCTCATTAAACTGCCGACAGGCCCTGCTCCTGTGGGTTGCTATCACAACCGAGGTGTTCAGCAGGCACACACTTGTTGATTAAAAAAAAAAAAAAAAAGATGTGCCAACATGGAAATTAGATCTACTCCTCTGGGGGTAGTTGTAAGAGGTGGGAGTAGTTCTAGGTACACAGAGCGGATCATGGACTGAGACCATGACAAAAAGTAAGTGAGTTTCTGGGAACAGGTAATAAGGCTTCTTTCCAGTTTTGCCTGAAGTTTTTTTTTTTCCTGCATTTATTTGTCCGTTCAAATCCTGATTTGAAATTCCTCATGACTGCTACCACGCGTCTTGGAAACAACCACGAGTCTCTGGCTGACACACACGTGGGCTAACTCATTCCACAGCCAATGTCTGATTCTTTATTCAACATATGGAATAGACTATATCGCATGTTAAAAAAAAAAAAAACAACATTCCTCAGCTCATACTCACTTGTGCCACTTCATAGCACTTAATCACGACACCCTATATAGCGGCAGACTCAAATTAACAATTAATCTTACTTTAATCTCCTGTCAATCAACGTGGAGCGCATTCTAAACTTAAAAATAACAACATAATGTATTCTGCTGAGTCTGTGATGTGAAGAGAAACAGTAGTCCCGTACGCAAAAAAAAAAAAAACTACCATATTTAAACGTTTCATCCCTTTTTTCCCACTAAATTCACTCAGGCTACTGACTCATTAAGCCGAAAAAGAAGTGACTTGCATAGATCAAATACTGTATATACGTGCACACACAAAGGAGCTTTCATTTAACCGAGCCACTGAGTAAGTAGTAACGTAACTTGAGCCTCGCTGTGATGAAACATGCTGTAGGGAGAAGCAGACACATAAAAAAAAAAATGCATTAGTCCTTACTGCTTCTGAGAGCATGCTGTGTTACCTGCAGCTTTTTTGAAAAACGTCTTGAATGATAGGCTTCACCCTTTTGAGCCGGACTGCCAAGTGCTGCCGCGCTTTTTCTTTTTTGGTCGAGACAAACTGAATACATTGCTTTTGAAGAGTGGGGATTGGAGCTTGGAATTCTAAAAAAGACATGCACAAAATGTGTGATGAAACTTTCAGCACCATGGACAGCAGCCCTGGAGAAGCCCGGCGAAAGGAGGGGAGGGGGAGGAGGGCGAGAGAGAGTGAGTGGGCGAGATGCAGAGAGTGGGAAAAGAAAGAGGTGGCGTAAAGTGAGAGGCAATGAGTTCATTTGATAATTAAAGCGAAGACATCATCTTCCCCAACCCCGTGCATTTCAGCTACCCCCATGTCTGCTCTTTCAAAAGTGGAGGCCTTTACCCCAAAACAAACACACACACACTCACACACTCCTGCGGCAAGACCCAGCTTTTCCACAGTTTTTCCCCGTCTCTGTGTCTTAGGCTGAATAATGCAGGGCCTTTACCCAGCGCTCAAGCATGAGTGGATAATCTGGCCACAAGGACAGGCTGTGTCAACATTTCCCTTTACTTCCTTATTTATTTATTTACCCACCCGCCGTAGGACTTGGGGAGGGCGAGGGAGGATATGTGCATGGCTAACAACATGCCGGTCGAGCAGATGACCTGCTTTCGGAAGGTTCACTCCTTTTTTTTTTTGGATGAATTTCTAAAGGGGCAGAGGGCGGACTGTACCAAACTGAATTTGGGAGATTACACACAAGCCTTTTAGCTTTTTTTTAAACTAACCATATGACACAGACATGTAGGGGCCGCCTGCAACGTAGCATTTATTCACAGAACAAATAGCCTAAACTGGACACACACTGCACTGCTACGTTCACAGCTACAACGTTACTGATAACTTCATAATCGCTCGCTCCCCCACTGTCACTCTGTCTCTCGATCGCACACTCGATACAGTGGACACCGACATTACCGACACATCTGGCAGTTGAATAAAATCATGTGGCTATAAACTGCTTTTGTTGTTTGAAGAAGGCTAAACCCAAAACACTCAAGTCGCCATCTTTCTGAGCCCAGCTTCCTGTTAACACCATAGAGACTGACGTCTGGTGGCGCGTGCTGTGCACCACAATACATCACATCAATACAGCATGATAGAAAGCGTAGCAGCGTCTGTATTGAAAATCATACCGACGGGATTTTTAAATACCCTGGTATACCGTAATACTGAAATATTGCCCAAGCTTACTATGAAATGTCACAAAAAGTTAAATATGGTCATCACAGTTTCAGTTTTTGTTGCTAATTTATTGCACTTTCTTGGAATTTCAAGACTATGCTTTGTAAAGCTATAAAGTCCAACAGTCCAAAACCCAAAGATATTCAATTTACAGCGCTATAACTGAGAGAAGAAGCAAATCCTCCCATTTGAGAAGATGATCAAGTCAATCTCTGGTGTCTTTGCTTGATAATCGACTTAAAAGATGAATTGATTACAATTATTGGTAATTATTTTCTTTTGATCAGCTGATCAGTGAATTGACTATTTCTTTCAGTGCTCCAGAAATGTATAAAATGCTGCCATGTTTTCAGTTAAAAGCACATTTTCAAAAGTCACATTTTAAAAGGGGCTAAATGCGAGATTGGGAACTTTTCTATTGCCGCCGCACGGCTCTCAACATGGCGACATCTGAGCCGGCGGCTTGCAGCTGACGGTGCTAACAGCAAAGAAACGTACTGTATATTGCCAAGAAGTGAAAGTCAATTGTTCGTTCCATTGCGACTACCGCACGCCAGTAAAACGTCCGTCTCAAAAGTACCTACAAAATGATTTCTATTCTGTTGTCATGTTCTAACGAAATGCCCTGAGTTGAACGACAAAATATTATAAAAGTAATACAAGTAAATAAAGTAAAAAGAGTTTTGTCTCTTTGCTTCTTTACTCTTTGAAAACAGCACTAACAGTGAAAATCAGCTGTACCCGCCATATGAGTGCAGTGCAGAGTGGCGGCCATGTGCTAGCCAATGGGGCACGCTCACATGCACTAAAATCACGCACGGTCGGCCCGGCTATGTCAACAAAGCAAGGAGAAGCTCAGATTACAACACAAACATTCGTACTATGAGTAAGCTCAGTTTGTCCTCTATATCTTTACATAGCAAATAGTCATGTTCCTGCTACAGTAATGCTCATAAAGAGAACCTTCAAGAATCATGTAAAAATAGGAACTTTAAATTTTCAACCCTCTGTTCGAGTTGAACACAAGGGATAGGCAGCTAAAATCTGCGCTCGCATTGTGGATTTAAGTGTCTTAAGTGCTCCCAATTGATTTGGCAAAATCCATTTTGCAGCAGAAACTGCTGAGGCTTAATTGTTGCACATTTGAAAATGCCATTCACAATCATGTTTGGGGTGGCTTTTGTTTTCCGTGCCTAAATAACTGTTACAATATGACTCTTAGAACAGCCAATCGCAAGCTCGGGCTTTAAGAGCCTAATCCTCTTTAATTTGTGATTACTTGTCATTCAAAAACGGTGGCCCACTAAACCACAGGAGGGTTTATTGTTTGAAAGTCTTCCTCTGCTGTATTGCAACCTGGATACTGATAACTGAAGAATAAATACCCTGTATATATATATATCCTGAGCTCTCATGGTGGCATTCAAGTAAATTACCATAAAAATCACTGTACAAATATTTTGGCATCAATCATTGAGCATAAATTGCTAAATAGCTGGGAGCCCTCTTAGCATTCGGAGAATGATTTCATTGGCATTCTTGTGGTAGATGACTTCAGCCTCACACGTTCCTCACACAAATTAGAATGTGCGAATTAAGAGGGATTTCATACAGCATGATAAGTGTATTTTAAAGGCAGAACTGATTAAGCTTGAGGGAAGAGGGAGGAATTAGGTAATTATCTGAAAAACAGACACCTCTGCTGTGTGAGGGAACAGGCCCAACACTCCAGGATCTATTCTCAACGACAAACTCGGACCAATCCAAGTTTGCGTTGCCTGATTTCAACACCTACCTGGCAACCCATATGGATCAGACGACAGAGATATGAAAGGCGCGTGCTTTTTCAAACGTTAATGCGAACACCTACTTGATTTCAACACCTACCTGGCAACCCATATGGCTCTCAGGACACAGAGATATGAAAGACACATATGTCTTTCTTGTCTCTGTGTCCTGAGAATCATATGGGTTGCCAGGTAGGTGTTGAAATTAGGTAACGTTAATGCATTAACGCAAACACTGCATTCAGGCAACGTTTATACGAATACCTACCTGATTTCAACA
>CAKAOI010029444.1:0-29574 GCA_916701655.1 Sebastiscus albofasciatus
CCATTTAATTAACTCAATATGTGTGTGTGTGTGTGTGTGTGTGTGTGTGTGTGTGTGTGTGTGTGTGTGTGTGCTGTTGCCACGAGCTGTTTGAGGCGTCAGTCGAAGGTTTTTAAATATTTTTACTGCAGACATTTTGCCGCTTTAAGCATGACCACTGTTCCTGCTTTTAATTATTATTATTATTATTATCATTATTGATCAGTCAATCTGTTTCTACTTCTCCAGCAGTCACACAGGAATAAATAACAGCACATTTATTGCAATTATTGCAAAGTATAATTTGATGAGGTCATCCACTGTGGGCATAATACACGGCAAGCGTCACACAGTTTCTTCTTGTAAATTTGCAACTTTATTCTCAGAATATTCAAGTCTTTTTCTAAATTTATAATCTCAGAGAATATCAGTTTTCAGTATAGTTTTTTTTCTCGTACATTTACCACTTTATTCTCAGAGAATATTAAATTTGTGTCTCGTAAATTTGAGACTTTAATCTAAAGTATTCACTCTTTTTATCGTAAATGTATGCCTATAAACTCAGAGAATATCAGAGTTTGTTCTTGTAACTTTAATCTTAGAGGATATGTTTTTGTCGTAAATTTGAGACTATAATCTCAGAGAATATTCAGGTTTTTCTCTTGTAAATTTCCGACTTTAATCTCACAATATTCAAGATTTTTTCTCGGAACTTTGACAGTTATTTCTTGGTAATTTGTAACTTTAATGTCAGAGAATATTGAATTTGTTCCTCTTAAATTTTAGAGTTTTTTCTCGTAAATTTGAGACTTTAATCCAAAAATATTGACTTTATCGTATATTTGAGAGATTTTTTTCTCATAGATTTGCGACTTTAATCTTGTTTTTTTTCTTGTAAATTTATGACTTTATAATCTCAAGAAAAAAACACAAATTTAATTTAAATTATAATTAATACATTTAAGCAGAGATGAACTCAGAATGTATGAAATCAAAATCTCCCGACCTTCCACACAGAAATAAGTTGCTTTAACACGCCGACTCACATTTAGAAGAATAAATGAAACAAGAGAAAGAGAACGAGTTCAACCTGAAGGTAAATATGAGAGTGAAAGACATGTTAGGAAGCGTATCTGTTGCAGCAAACGTGCAGCGTGTCAAGTCAAATCAAAAATGAAAAGTAAGTTAAGCAAAAGCCTAACGAGCGGTTTCCCCTCCGAGTCTCCTTCAGGATAATTCACACGTTTCAAAGTTCAGGACGAAAGTTAAACTGCACAGACTTGATTGGTCTCATTCTCACACTGCCGGGACATCAACAGTCCACTGGAACACGTGCTGTGAGAGAGTTTAACGTGAAACAGAAGCAGGACGCGGTTCTTTGGGAGCAGTTAGTGTTGAAGAGGCTGAACAGACAGCCGGCTGCTCCCTGGCTGCTGGTTAGAGGAGTTATACTGCTCATGCTGTCGGTGGAGAGTCTACCTGCTTGCACCTCTCCTCCAGGTTGCCCTCTCCAGGCAGAGAGGCCACGGTGCTGGCTCGGCCCGAGAACTCCTCCCCTGCCCAGCTATGAAGGGTCTGGGGGCGCGGTGCGGGCGAGGAGTGGCGATTTGGAAGAACAAAATCAAGACGTGAAAACAAAAAAAAAAAACAATGAAGTTGAAAAGAAGTGAGAGAAGACGGAGGTGGCACCGAGACGCCGAGACGCCGCCACGCCCTCCTACCTTGCGGACGTCGGAGCTCTTGGGCTCGGTGGTCCAGGTGATGATGCGCGAGACGGCGAGGCGCGTCTCGCTGGAGTTGACGAAGTCGGTCGGGTCCATCTGGCGGGCGAGCGCCTCGATGTAGCGCAGGATGGCCACCTTCACCTTCAGGTTGGGCGTCTGCGTCTGGTCCACGATGAAACGCATCAGGATGTTGAACTGCTGCTCGTACGGGAAGGAATCTCTGCAGACACAGTTCCAACATATCACTTTAATAACAGTTCAGAATAATCCAACCAACTGACCTATGTTAACGTCAGTGTGGGAGTTAGAAACACTGGATCCCAGAAGAAGAAAGAAGTCATTCCTTATCGTGTCAGACTCTGTGAACGGACAGGATTCTGATCTTTGAGATGCCCACCTGGTGACGTCCAGGGCCTTCTGGACTTTGGCCTGGACGGAGCCCAGCAGGTCGGCCCCCATCTTCTTCAGCAGCTGCGTGAGCAGGACGAAGAGCCAGTCCTGCAGGTCGTCCCTGTGCAGCGTGATGAAGTCCACCAGCGTCTCCAGGAACATGCTGAAGACCTGAGAGAGGAGGACGAAGGAGGACGTGTTCACTGGGTTCGTCTCAGACGAGTCAACACACACACTGACAGGACAGCGGTGAGACAACACTTACTCTCTGGTGTTTGTTAGAGTCCACAGCAGCGAGGAGGCATGCAACACAAAAACACACCGTGTTAGTGGGTCCTGCAGTTAGTGTCCCTCCCACTGAAGCCTGGTGTTAGAGAAGCTCACCTTGCTGTGAGGGTCGGCAAACATCCTGGTGAAGATCTCACAAAGCCTCTTCAGCTCCACGCGGCTGACGGAGAAAACAAGCAGCACGTTAATGTCCGTTATCTGTTTCAGTTCCACATAGAAGTCTGGATCAGTCAAACCCCCAGCAAGAGCGCCCGGAGCGTCCGTCACGTGATCCGTCACGTGATCCGTCACAGGCCCAAAAAGACCTTTTCCCCATTGACTTACATCCACTGTAGGCATAATACACAGCGAGCGTCACAAACACTACTTTTCAGAGTTTCTTCTCGTAAATTTGCAACTTTATTCTCAGAATATTCAAGTCTTTTTCTAAATTTATAATCTCAGAGAATATCCGTTTTGAGTATAGTTTTTTTCTCGTACATTGACCACTTTAATCTCAGAGGATATTCAAGTTCTTCTTTGTGAATTTCTGAATTTTCTCTTGTAAATGTTCGACTTTAATCTCAGAATATTCAAGATTTTTAATCTTAAAGAATATTAAATTTGTTTCTCGTAAATTTGCGATTTGAGTTTTTTTTGTAACTTTTATGACTTTAATCTTAGAGGATTTTTTTTCTCATAAATTTGCGACTATAATCTTGTTTTTTTCTTGTAAATTTATGACTTTATAATCTCAAGAAAAAAAACACAAATTGAATTTAAATTCTAATTAATACATTTAAGGAGAGAAGAACTCAGAACTTGATGCTTGTCTCATTCACACACTGCCGGGACATTAACAGTCCACTGGAACACGTGAAACGAGACCAACGCCAGGCCTTAATAACAATAATAATGATAATAATGATAATAATGATAATATACAGTATGAGTTCGTCATACATGTTCTGTATGTCGTTGGTGTGTGTTCACCTGAGCATCCTCTGGCTCTTGAGCAGGTTCTGCAGTCCCAGCAGTCCCTCCTTCCTCTCGGACCAGTTGGCGCTGGCGCAGTGGTTCAGCACCTCCGCCACGTCCTCCGTCTGACGCAGGTAGTGCGGCGCCACGCCACCGTTGCGCGAGCTGTACGAGCGTTCGGAGCAGGCGCTGGAGGCGTCGCTGTTGGCGTCGTCGTCCGAGTACATCCCCGGCGACTCGAAGCGCCGCCTCACCGGCCTCCGCTGAGAGGAAGGAAGAAGATGTGGTGGGTTTAGAGGCCGGCGTGCTCTCTCTCTCTCTCTCTTTCTCTTTATCTACTGGAGAGCGGTCACATCTACGTCTACTGCTACCATGCAGCCACAGACTCATGCAGGCTCTGGGGATGAGACTTATGTCATGCTGGGTTCACCTCTCACTTCAGGATGTTAATGATTAGACAGAACGGTTCAATCAGTGGTTGGGTTCAGCTTCTGCACCTCAACCTGCTTCATGCTCCTCTCTTCATGTTAACAGAGTCAAAGTCTTTCATGCTCTGCATGCAGTGACAGAAACGCTTTACTTGTACCTTACTCCTCGAGTCTCCCAACAGCTGAAATGTAAAAGGTCCAAGAGGAAAGGGGACAGAGGGAGTTACTGCAGGACTGCACAGGACATCTCTCACTTCGCTTTCACATTAAAGGACAAGTCTGGAGTTTTTATTGAATCGTTAAACCACGACTGTGACCGGCTTTTACATCCTGCATTCAACAAAAACAAGCTGCAGTTCATCCGTTCCAGGAACTCGTTGCGTTTCAACTGCAGGCACCGGTCTAAATTAAGTTCCGGGGACATTTTTACCCCCTGGTCGGTGAAAGTACAGGAACTTTCCCCCGGAACCAGGAACCTTTTAAGGAACTCATTGTGTTTCGACTGCAGGGACCAGGATCTAAATTAAGTTCCGGGGCCTTTTTACCCCCAAAAAGGCCCTTGTGGTTGGGGTAGTACTTTCTGAAAGTACAGGAAATTTCCCCCGGAGCTTTTCTTCATGATGTGAGGATTATGTCTCCTACGGCAGACGTGTAGTTTTATTTGCACCAGTGCTATAAAACATATATTCCGTTCTCACCAGAGCGTCGGCGACAGCGGCCTCCACGTCGTTGCCGATGTTGAGGATTTTCATGGCGTTGACGGAGGCCGAGATTCGAGCCTGATGGGACAGCCGGTCTGAGGAAGAAGAAGGTCATCAGCAGGTCAGGAGGAGTGTGTTAGTTTGACTTCACGTTGAATTGAAATGATGATAATGATGATAATAATAATAATAATAATAATAATAATAATAAACAGGAACACAACTCACTCCTCACTTTCATTTAAACATGTCAGATTAATGAAGTCAGATTTAGGAGTGAGGAGCGTCTCGGTCCTGTGAACCAGTTTAATTTCATTGTTTAGGTTGGGTTTTGTTCCATCGCTGAACATTATTTAAAATACATTTCAAATGTCTCATCAGTTTTAGAAGAAGGCAACACAACCCAAAGCAAACAGCAAAGAAAGCTGCAACAAATAACCGACTAAAATAAAAAAACATGAACCAAGAACGTACAAAAAAACATCGAGTGAATCAGCTTCACCAAAATGACAAATATGCAGAAAGCTGTCACATCGCATTAAAATGAAGCTGCAAAATAAAAGTTGTCCTGCATTGTTCCCCGCTCTCTGAGCCAGGAGGAGGACGAGGGCCATGCAGGGAGAGGCTTCACGAAGCAGGAACACTCAGTCAGCCGGCCACAGAACGAGTCCTTAGTGAACTCTTTGTGGAGAACACGTTGGTATGTTTGAGTCTGGCTGACTGAGTAGATCTGCTTCCTGAGAAGACCTCACTGGTCACCTGAGTAGCACTCTGCAGAGGACAGGGCGCTGGTTGAGCGGGAGTGACGCCGCGTCGCTGGAGGAGGACGTAGAGTTAAGAGGAGATAAACAGAAAAGCACCTGCAGTCTTTAATTCATTACTGATTAGTTCAATAGAAGAGACATTTAAATACAGAGCATGCAGAGAATCAGGCAGGAACCACGGTGATGTAGTGAGGCAGACGTCTACGGAGGAAGAAGAGAAGCTAGCACTACTCTTTACAAGACCTGTCCTTAAGCCCCGTTTCCACCGCAGGAACTTTCCCCCGGAACTAGGAACCTTTTGAGGAACTTACGTTTCAACTGCAGGGACCAGGGTCTAAATTAAGTTCCGGGGCCTTTTTACTCCCAAAAAGACCCGGGTTGGAGGGTAGTACTTCCTGAAAGTACAGGAACTTTCCTTCGGAACTAGGAACCTTTTGAGGAACTTGCGTTTCAACTACAGGGACCAGGGTCTAAATCAAGTTCCAGGGCCTTTTGGGGGGTAAAAAAGGCCCTGGTGGTCGGAAGTAGTACTTTCTGAAAGTACAGGAACTTTCTCCCGGAACTAGGAACCTTATGAGGAACTCATTGCGTTTTGGTCGCAAGGACCAGGGTGTAAATTAAGTTCCGGGGTCTTTTCACCCCCAAAAAGGCCCTGGTTGGAGGGAAGTACTTTCTGAAAGTACAGGAACTTTTCCCTGGGACTAGGAACCTTTAGAGGAACTCGCTGTGCTTCGAGTGCAGGGACCAGGGTGTAAATTATGTTCCGGGGATATTTAACCACCCAAAAAAGGCCCTGGTGGTTGGGAAGAAGTACTTTCTGGAAGTACAGGAACTTTCCCCCGGAACTAGGAACCTTAGGAGGAACTCATTGCTTTTCGACTGCAGGGATCAGGGTCTAAATGAAGTTCCGGGGTCTTTATACCCCCAAAAAGGCCCGGGTTGGAAGGTAGTACTTCCTGAAAGTACAGGAACTTTTAGTTCCTTGAAAAGTAGTAAAATGACCAGGAACTTCTTGGTGGAAACGGGGCTTTAGTTATGAGTTAAGAGTCATTCTGCTCCCCTGTATGAGCTCTGGTGTGGAGGTTGTTGGGGGGTCTTCAGTACTCACCCAGGGGGGAGAAACCCCTGGCGGGGCTGGTGTCGCGGCTGCTCTCGCGACTGGTTTCGCGGCTGCAGCCCTGACTCATGCTCGGCCGGGGGATCCGGCTCCGGGCTAGAGGAGCACGGCAGAGAGACAGACAGAGAGACGGACAGACAGAGAGCAGTGCAGGGGGAGAGTTTAGCTCGTAGCACACCCAGCCAGACACCGACACACCTGAAGCTCTGCAGAGAACGTTAGTGTAGCCGGACAGAAGGGAGATACGACTCCGACAGGCTGCAGGTACGGCGTTAGTACGAGGAGGAGCGACAGGAATACCGCGGTCGACCTCAAATCAATCCAACTTTAAACACTTCTGAGGTCCAAAGATTCCCTTTAACCTGCAACTCTTAGTTCACCTTCACATCAGATGTTATTCACAGCAATGCTACTGTTCATATGCCGCTTCCATTTCAAGTCTATACAAGCCTGTAGCTCATGATTATTAAAGGGCGGGTGCATCATCTTTAGGTTTTTATATCGTCCTGCATCTTATGTTTCAGCATCAAAATGCTTTTTTCCCTTCAAAAACCTTTTTCTCAAAATGACTGGTTTTGTGAATGGAGTCTGGTGGTTTTGAAGACGGCGATATAACGGCTTTAGTTCGCGATCGGACAGCCCTTTCTGACGGGGAACTGACGCCGTTACATCGCTCTCTTCACCACCAGACTCCACTCACAAAAACAGTAATTTCACCTCTCTCTCAAAACCCTACCTAACCCTTCCAGGGCGTTTCCATTAGAAAGAAATGGACCAGAACGCAGATGGACCAATGTATAAACTAACCGATTGATTTTAAAAACCAAAGGTGATTTTTTACAGTAGAGTTTATGGTTTAATAACCCTGACAAAATGCTAATATTCTACTTTTCAATAGACGTGTTTAGTGTTGAATTCTGGTCTAAAAGCAGTTATAGGGGCTCATTCACACAGACACAAATGAGGGGAAATACTAAATATGTTCCATTTTGACATCAAATAGTAAAAGCTGAAGATTTCAGTTTTAGTTTTAGGCACCGCCGAGTCCTTCGACTTCAACACAGCGCCCAAAGAATCAACATTTAAAGATGCTTCTACTGTAATAGTAACTTCTGTTTGCAGCATTACAGACTGTTGTTTCATTCTTAATAGTTATCCGTGCCTGATCTGGTGGGGCTGGTCTCTCGGCTGCAGCCGTGGCTGCGGTGACCTCGGGGCCGGCTCTTGTCGCTCAGGCCGCCGGAGGTGCTGTTGGCAGCGGCGGTGGCGGCGGCGGTGCCCATGGTCGGCCTCGGGATCCTGCCGTAGGTGGAGCTCAGCAGTCGGCCGGGAGAACCTGACCTGCTGCCGGCTGGAACACAGGAGGAAGTAGTTTAGTCCAGATTAACTTCATCATTTTGTTATTATGAGGATGACATCACGATCAGAAGCAGCTCACGTTGAGACTGGGAGACGACTTTCCCTCGACTCCTTCCCCGGCTGTCCGTCACAGACGGACCGTTTCCTGTAATGGTTCTCCTGGTTCGAACTCGACCTGCCGACGCAGAACAACAGAAACAGAAACATCTTTATACTCACATCAAATAAAAAAAACACCCTCGCTTTTCTACATGCAGGAACGGAGAGAAATTAAAATAGAGATCATACGCAGGGAAACGTGACAGAAGATATGAAACAGGGAATAGTGAGAGATGAAAACACGTTTTCATAAAGTCTAAAGGTGCAACTGATGATTATAAAACCTATAATATCACACACAGGGTCATCACACTGACTGTATCCAGCAGACACACGTCACTACTGCGCTATGAACCCAACATAAACAGATTGTGCTGTGATTTAATATCAATAAACGGATCACAATGATGCCGAAATAACGACATGATGATGCCGATTAGTAGAAAAGTCTGAATTCATGCTTTGTCAGGTCCGTTACCACGACAACAAGCAGAGAACTTTTAAAATGCTTGTTTTCTGAATGGAGTCTGGTTTGATCAGTGCAACTCAACATGACGTCATCTAGAGACGCTGCTGTTTCTACCAGAGACAGTCTGTGGTTTGTACATCACGTCAGGCGGGAGGGAGTCCATGTAGCCTAAAGTTTTAATACAAATAAAACTTTCTATGTTGAGGAACATCATTAAAAAGGGACCTCTGAAATGGGAATTGACAGCAGAGAAAAATACTTCTCCATTACTTTTCAACCGCCATCATTACCCAGATTGTAGGAGGAAGGTTACAGTAAACCATGCGCAGACAGACAGTCCATGCACTGACAGTTCCATCACAGACGACCAGCGTTACAGTACTGACGGAGGGGGGGAAGCACACAGCAGCACACAGCTTACCGTCTGCATTAACAGACCACGAGCCGTCTGACAGGGGGAGCCCAGGAGAGACACAACAAGGGGTTAAGCTTTTACATACGGCTGACTAAGAGGTGAGCGGGTCGGGGGAGCAGACGTGACTGCGTTATGTGTCCAACATGAACATGACATTATAAAAATGTCTGTGCAGTTTGGAATAAACTCATGATACCTGAGAGCATGTAGAGCCTGTTGGAGTGTTTTAACATGAAGACATTAAAGGGCTGCTCCACTATTGTTAGTGACCTGACGTAGGTTTCTGCATGACGCCGCTTCATGTACGGTATAAACACATCCTTATAGTCAGTGTATTAACGTCACATACAGTAACTTAGGTGGCGGTCGGCATCAGAAAGTCACACAGCGACACAAACAAACTGGATGCAGCGGTAGACCGGAAACTCCCCTGTTCTGAGAGGTTAAATTACTGCTTTTGTGAATGGAGTCTGGTGGCTTTGAAGGTTGCGATATAACGACTTCAGTTCCCCGTCAGAAAGGGCGGTCAAACGGCGAGGTAAATATTCTAAATATTGCGTACACTTAAACTAATTTTGATTATTTTAGGTGTCTAAAAAATGTGTTTTTCTGCTGCTCCCGTCCACAGCTGCTTCACCTCGCCGTCAGACAGCCCTTTCTGACGCCCTTTAAGACTGTGGTCAGACCGATCAGTGCAGCGGTAGACCAGCATCCCTCTGTTCTGAGAGGTAGAATGAATGGTTTTGTGAATGGAGTCTGGTGGCTGTGAAGACGCGGTGAAACGACACCTTTTAAAGATATGTATGAGAATGTGTAGAGCATTAAAACTCATAGTTCAGCTTCATTATTATTATTATTATAGAAGAAAACATGAAACTGTTGTCATCATTTCGTTGAGAAGCTGCTTGCTTGTATTTGAGTTAAGTGTTGATTGTTTCCTAGTTTAGTAGTCGTTGTAGACGTGGTGCGTCTTACCCAGCGAAGCGTAGGATCCGGGGGGGAGGGCCGAGGCCGAGCTGAAGGGAGAAGCCGACGACTGCACAGCAGAGGCCACGGCGGGCATCCTGTTGCGGGCGGTGGCGGTGGCGGTGGCGGCCGCGTTGACGTCCACGTCGCTGCGAGAGCGCTGGAGGGAGCCTGGAGAGGAGGCGGCAGCAGCAGGCGTCCTGGTGTGGCCAGCTTTGGCTGCAACATGACAGCAGTTTAACGGCTCAGTCAGTGAGAGACTCTTCTCTTCTCTGAATCAGTTAAAGGACTAAAGCACTCACTTCTTGTTGATGAGCCGCTTCCAAAGGCGTTTTTTACAGACAGCGGTCGACTGTGGAGACAAAAAGTAAGAGATTAATATCTGTGAACCGCCTCATGGTTCATAGCTTGAGAAATATACTAATAAGTGTCACTTGGATGTGCGATATCCACCATTAAAACTAAAACAGATTTAGATACGGGAGGTAGCGTGTGAATAAAAATAGAACAGCTTGTAAGGAAGTATTTTAAATATGGCCTAAAGATCAACGCTGAGCTCAGACAGAGAGAATCTATTAGAGTCATAGTGATGATTCTAGATTCTGTGATCATTAAATGATAAAGTTGTGATGAAGAAAGGAGGCGAGGAGTCCCATCCTCCTGGCGTTGCCCCGTGAATCGATAAAGAGGAGGAAGCGGCTCACTTGAGGCTCTCCTGGGAGGACGAGGAGGAGCGATCGGAGGCGGGCAGCGACGTCTGGCTGTCTCCGCTCCTCAGGTGAGCCTGCAGAGCCTTCTGATAGGACGACTCCAGGCCCTGGAACAGCCGATCCGCCTCCCGCCTGAAGTGACCATGGAAACTCCAGTAGCACCTGCGACGGCGAGCCGGAGGGAGGACCAAAAACAGACATGGTAATGATCAGATCCTGGTTTCTTTCTCTCCAGCTGCAGCTAGAGATTGATCAGAAAACGTACCGGATCAGCGGGAGACTTACTTCCTGGCCACAGAGCGAGCCTCGGCGTCGGCATCGTGGATCCCTTTCTTTATAGTCTCCATTAAAACGGTTCCATGTCTACGGAGGAGGGGAAAAGAGGAAACTAAAACAATAATATAACGTGATGAAATGAATGATTTATTAACGTCATAATGTGGTACTAAAGAAAAGCCTTCTTATTAAATCTATTAGAGTATGTAACACACGCTGTGATTGATCGCTGAGAACCAGAGAGCTCCCCTGGTGCTGGGGGGGGCTGGAGGGTCAGCTCAGGTTTCTCCCTGGCGGTGGCGGCAGGAAGCAGCCAGGCAGAAACACAATGAGGCTTTTGGAGGCAGACAGAGATCGCCATGGTAACTGCTGAGATAGACCTTGACCCGGCCGGTGTCTCATTTCAAGGCAGCGTGTAGTACTTTACCCTTTTATACTTATTGTACAGATATGTGCTCATCCCTCCGTTAATAACCAGCTGCTATGATCTAAACGCCCCCGTCAGCTGATCTCACCTCTCCAGAGAGCTCGTCTGCCACTCCTGCAGCAGCAGCTCCAAGAACTCAAAGCAGCGCCTGCAACACAGAAGAAGAACTTTCTTTAAAAAGAATATATTAATCATAATGATAATAAACTGAAACTCAAGAGACTTGAATATCAACAAAAATGTAATAATAACAATAAATTAAATTATATGTAAACCTTAAGTAAAAATAAATATATACATTCAAATAAAAATATCTAAATAAATACAAATATGAATAAATAAAACAGAAAATATGAAAACAAAAATAAACTAAATTACAATTGCAAAAAGACTTGAACACCAACAAAAATATAATAATATCAATAAATTAAATCAAATTAAATCAAAACATGTAACCATTAAATAAAAATGAATATATACGTTAAAATAAAATATATAAATAAATAAAAACAAATGCATAAATTAATAAAATAGAAAATGTGAAAAACAAAAATTGCAAAAATAGATAAATAAAAAATATGAAATTTTAAAAAGTGTAATGAAACATAATGAAATCAAAAATAGATATACGTAAAAATAGAAAATAAACAAATAAATTAAATGAAAATGAATAAAAAACAAATACATAAAAAACTGATTCAAATTCAAAGAAAAATAGAAATAAATAAATACAATAAAATATCAAAATAAATTTAAATATGTATAATATAAAATTCAAAATAAAACATGATTAATAAATAAATATAAATAAAATTAAATAAAAAATATAATAATAATCTATAACAAATATAATAAAATAAATGAAAAAGAAAAATTAAATAAAGACAACAGAATAAAAACATATTTTGTCATATATATATAAATAAATGTCTCTGACCTTCTGACAGCCACAGATTTGGAGATACAGTTGCTGGTGATGATGGGGATGAGACGAGGGTAGTGTGTGTGCTGCCAAGCAACAAGAAAACAGTGTTACAACCCGGTAAGTCTTAATCTACATCATATCTGAGTAAAGCCGCCACGTACTCTGAGGATGAGGCGGATGGCGGCCATGCCGGAGGTGGCCATGACTTTGGCACTGTTGGGGACCAGGTTGAGGAGGATCGGCATGATGGCCTCGGCCGCGTGGTCGAACCGACTGCCGAGCACCGTCGACAGGTGGCTGGTGACAATAAAACAATGCTTCTGATGCTTCTAATGCTACCGTTGATATGATGATGCATCCTCTTAGTGTGTTGCAGCAGGTGTGAAGGGAAACCTCCAGGTAGTCTTACCCCAGCGTGAGGCAGGCCTCTCTCACCACCTGAGAGCGGAGGTCCTTGGCGGACAGCTTGAACGCCGCCTCCATGAGCCGCAGCTGCTGCGGGAACCCGTCGAACTCTGCGGCGCCGGCCAGCAGCAGCGAACGCACCTTCTTCAGCTGGAGGAGCACGAAGAGAGGCGATCAACAACAACTAAGACAGCTTCACCTAATAACTGAGAGGACAGAGAGGTCTTACGGCCGCCACCCGGAGCTCCCAGTCCCTCTTATCGTCCGACAGCACGTCTCGAATCTTCGTCATGGCCTCCTCCACCTCCCTGTTGGAGTAGATCTGGTGGAGGGCAGGAGGAGGTGATGAGAGGAAGCACTGGAGACATTATAAAGTATATATTCAACATGTCCATACCTGCACGGTGGGGACATCTTCAAAGGCCTGGATGAAGTCATCCACGTCCACAGCTCCAGCTCCAGCTCCAGCCCCATCCCTCCCTACAGACAACAACCAGAAATCACTACTTATTCAATTAAAGAGGCACAAAACCCCTTTTTTAGTTTGTCTTCTTTTTCTGTTTGTTTATTGACATTTTCAGTGCACGTACGGATCAGCAGCTTCAATGCCCGTCTCCAGACAGCTAAATGTACATAGGTAAATACATAGAGAGCAATAGTGATAAGAAATATCAAGTAAAAAAAGACTTAATTAAAAATAAATAAATAATAAATGAATAAATAAATAAATAAATAAAATAAAATAAAAATAAAGCAATAAAATAAAAAATAAATACAAAATTAAGTATAAGACAGCTGTAGTGAAAAAAAATTAATTAAAAAATAAGATAACATATAATAATAACATTTATTTTATGCCATTTATGCAAATAAATAAAACACCACTTTAGTTGAAGAATACAAAGTTTCTTCCAGATATTATATTTTCATATTTATACCTGTTTTATTTGTGTGTTTTTAGTCTTTATTTACTTATTAATTTATTTTAATCAAAGAAAAAAAAGGTTAAAATTAATTTATAAAATAAGATAATAACATAATAATAATAACATTTATTTTATGCCATTTATGCAAATAAATAAAACATCTCTTTAGTTGAAGAATACAAAGTTTCTTCTAGTTTATATATTTTTATATTTATACCTTTACTTATTAATTTAATTTAATTTAATTTAATTTAATTTAATTTAATCAAAGAAAATAAAGGTTCTTCTGGAAATCTCTTGAAATCCCAAATGTTCTTTGAATGTTATAATCTTGCGTCGTCACGTGCACGTTTGTTTTACAGAGTTTTGATGTCACTCCCGGAGCATGTTGTGTGTTAAAGTGTGAAAAAAAAAAACATTTGTTATAAAAAGAAAATATAAATAAAAGTTATACAATATAAATAAATAAATACATAAATAAATAAATAAATAAATAATCATATAATGGTGAGGCGCTCTGACGCATCAACACTTGTATTTAAATAAAAGCGTATTGTGGGAGTAAAGAAACTGTGATGTGTTTCTCCTTTATGTGACATGTCAGTCGTACGGCGTGAACTCTGACCTGCTGACTTGGCGCTGGAGGCGGAGGCGGGGCGTCGGAAGGAACCCATGCTCACCGTCTTCTTCCCGGACAGCGAGGTTCCTTTGGACGAGGACGAAGAGCGGCCGCCGTCCCCCGAGTCATCGTCCTCAAAGTTTTTGTCTGGAGGAGGAAGAAGGAGCAGAGAGGTCGCACGTGACTAAACAATGAGTCTCCAGTAAACGGAGCGTCCCAGCGATGCGGAGCACGCGGGGATGACTTTAACTTTCAGCTGATCCAGAGGACATAACTCACATTCCTACGTCAGCAACACAACGATGGCGAGGGAGGAGCGAAGGTCAGAGACACAACGCCTCAACAACAAACTCAACAACTAGTCCAGTGTTCCCAGTAAGAAGCTCAGAGTCACCACAGGAGAACCCAGTCTTTGTTAAGAAATAAATAAAATACAAATAAAGCAATAAAATTAAATATACATTTAAATTAAATATAAGACCGCAGTAGTGAAAAAATTAAATAAAAATAAATATTAAATAAAAAATAAAATCTAAGTTAAATTTAATTAATTAAAAATAAGTTTAAAAAGTAAATAAATAAGTTTATACAGAAAAATTAAATTTACAATAAAAAAAAACAAAACAGTAAAGCATACAAAACTTATTTTTAAATTAATTCACAGATGACCCAGCCAGTCATCTAATCTTTATGGTGCCATGAGCAGAAAGATAAATGGGATTTAAAAGATTTTAACCTTTGTTTCATTTATTTTTTCATTATTTTCTATTTTTTAATTATTTAATTATTATCTAGTTTATATATTTTTATATTTATACCTGTTTTTTGTGTGTTTTTAGTCTTTATTTGGTTATTAATTGAACTGAATTGAATTGAATTGAATTCTTCACGATTAAGGAGCTGGAATATTTATTGATTAAAAGCTCAAAATCTGTGTTTCCTCTCCAGAAAAGCCCTTTTCAGGATCGGTACCCCTAAATAATGTGCAGCTCGTCGTCCAGCAGATTAAGACTGGCTGAAACTGCTCGTTTCTACTGATGGATCTAATGTGGTCAAAGAGGCACGGCCCTGTGGAAATGTCTCCTGGGGGCAGACGATCGAGCGCCACGTGAGCGCAGGAATCAATCCTCTTTCATTATTCAAACACTCACACACACACACACACACACACACACACACACTGAATCATAAAGACACACACACACATCTACAGAGAACACACGCACAAAGAGATAAGAAGGCAGATGACCCACTTGGCACCTTCCAGTACCTTCGTCTGGAGGCATTCCCACCCGACACACACACACACACACACACACACACACACACACACACACACACACACACACAGCAGCAACACATCATCATCAGACACACACAGCAGCAACACATCATCATCAGGTGCCATCAGGCTGCAGTTTCTCCTCCGTGCACGATCAAAGCACGACGCAACACCTCTCAATACAACACAAGGTCACCTGTCACCTGACGTTTAACACCTTAACATGAACAGCAGGAGAAAAGCAGGAGGTGAGGAGCCTTTAAACATCCACCATGGACATTTAAATATCAAATACTAACATGTCAGGAACTATTGTTGGTAAGGGCAGGGGGGAACCACCAGAGGACCCACGAAGCAAAGACACGAAACTCTGCTTGTTTTTTGACAACAGCCGCCATTTTGGACTGAAAACATGTATTGCATTTATAATTAGGGATGCACCGATACCGATACCACTATCAGGTATCGGGTCGATACTGTGCTCATGTACTCGTACTCGCAAAACGGCTCCGATACCACTTTACAGCAACGTGACAGAGCGGTGTCGGTGCATACTCAACACCATTTCAGTAGAATATGACAATAGAGTAGAAATAATCTGTTCTACTTTTGTACGGCTCTTTGCAGGAGTATGGAGCGTTCGTTAGTCGCTTTCAGTCCAAAACTGAAGCGTAGCTCTGCCGCTGAGCGCTGATGTTGCAATAGAACGAACTATTAACTTTCACTCCTTGGTGAGATGTACGTTCTTTGGTTGAGGATCGACGTAGTTTCACATTGGGGGCGTTACGTGGCGAGTTATTATCAATCTGCTTGACGAGAGCAGCTTCAACCACAGGGGATTTCCCTTTAGAGAAAATGACTTCCCTTTTCCGCGTCAGACGGTCCGCGAGGCAAAGCATCACGGGAGTAAAGTACAAAAACAAAACAAACGTTAGTCTAATGTTCTTTTAAAATGTTTTTCCAGATGTCGTCACATATGAAAAGAATGATTTAAACAGCGTTTGTACAGGAATGATTCTGTGTTATGAAGCGGTTTGATCACTAGAGGAGGTTTCCACTGTAGTTATATAATCCATTCATCATAAAGTCATCTTTAAATGCTGTTAGAAGTAGTGGTGGGCGATACATGGAACATAGTCGATGTATCTCGCCCCCATCCAGACCTTTCTATTGGGCGAGCGTGTGTGACGTAGTCAGCCGGTGTGTTTTTGTATTTGAGGCAGCGGAGAGAGAAGGAGCTCGGAGAAAACGGAAGAACCCAAGCGGCAAAGCGAGTTCGGTAGCGAGAACACAACCAAAGCGGCAAATGACTCCGGCTTCCTCGCTTTCCAAAGCAATCCCATATGACAACAAAAGTGCAAAATGCAAAGAAATCACAGCCGCTGTGATCAACTACATCACAACGCCGGTGAGCGTAGCTGAAAAGCCCCGATTCAAAACACTCATTAAGACACTGCCTGGATACTTTACACTTATTACACCGAGTATGTTTGTTATGTATTTCTCAAACTGCATAAAGCATGTATTGCCAGATAACTATTTGGTTAAAGTGAATACTGTTGGATTCTGTTCTGTTAAATTGAACTTGTGATTTCTCTCTTTTTGCATGAAGGATTAAAATAGTTCCAACAGAATCCACTACTGAATAGAAACAAGAAGGTTTAATGCAGACATACAGTGTGCTGCAGGGACTACAACAATCATCACATTGGTGTGATTGTATGCATCAAAGGGTTACGAAGCGCTTATCGGATGTTTGCAAATAAAATAAGCCCTGCTTTTCCCCATTTTATATCATATTAAACTGAATATCTTTGAGTTTTGGACATTTAAAGACGTCATCATTCTCTATTTTCTGACATTTTACAGACTAGAAAATAACCGATAATGAGAATAACTGTTAATAGCATCCCGAGTGAATACCAGAACTTTGACCTCGGTGGTCTTCTCACGTCCCCAACAGGTCTGCACTTCTGGAAAAACAAGTTCAATCAACAACATCAAACTTATTGTCTGTCCCGTCCCTCCGGCTCTCAGAGACAGACGACCAGCAAGACACAACAATCCTGCTGTGTTTCCACCGGAGACGCTGCAGACGCATTCCTCCTGGATTTACAGCCACCGTCACACCAGGCATTCCTCCTCCTCCCCCTCCTCCTCCTCCTCCATCACCTCCACGCTTTCTCTCTCTCCGTTTAAACCCTCCCTCCATCCAGAGGAAGAGCAGCAGCTTACAGGAGCAGATCCGTCTGCACACCAGTTTCCTCAGCATGCCGGCAGACAGTCAGGTGGTCCTCCTGTCCTCTGGATGTGGTCCTCCTGTCCTCTGGATGTGGTCCTCACATCTTCGTCCCCCCCAGCTGAGGAGAGAGTGAAGAGGGGAGGAAGCTGGCCTCCCCCCTCCCCCTGTCTGGGAGCATGTGCTTCGATACGTCTTCCTCCTCCAGTTCACTTCACGCACTGTCAGGACCAGGATGGAGGAAGAGGAGGAGGAGGAAGAGGAAGAGGAGGGGCTGGTGGGTGGAGTCAGAGATGAGTGACATCATGATGAGTCAGGAGAGAGGGAGGAGGGAGCCGTCGAGCCTCCACCCGAGTTCATCCATCAGGGTTTTTATCTCAGCAAGGTCACTGCTGCTCCAGCTTCAATGTGACACTCACGTCTATCTGCACCTTTTTATTTGTTCACAACTAACATGTCTGTATTTATTTGAACTGGGTTGCTCAGTTTTAAAGCTAAAGTGAAGATAGTGGTATCACATGAAACTAGAAAACCTAAAGAATCCATCGGTACCAACCATGTCATGCTAGCTTGTTGAGAAGGAGGTGAAATAACGGATTCAAACTAGAGACCTAGAGCATTCAGAGGATGGATGGATCAGACTAGAGACCTAGAGCATTCAGAGGATGGATGGATCAGACTAGAGACCTAGAGCATTCAGAGGATGGATGGATCAGACCAGAGACCTAGAGCCTTCAGAGGATGGATGGATCAGACTAGAGACCTAGAGCCTTCAGAGGATGAAACTGGCAGACACAACAGCCACGTCGGTGTTTCACTCCCTGCTGATGTCAGCCCTCCGTCCACCAGATGGCGCTGCTACCCCACAAGTGTGTATCCTCACAGGTACAGCGTTTCCTGTTCATCATTTTCTGACATATTTACAGGCCATGAGCTGGATGATAAAGACTGGCAATGTCTGCAAGGTCGATTTAAATCATAATCCCAAAGGTTAATCTGACCCTGAACTGACGGAGGTCAACGGCTGCCACAATGACGAGAACATCACGCCTCCAGAGACCATCTGATAAATGTCTCATGTTTCTGGTTAGACAGGATTTTAACTATATTTTCGGTGGAGAAAAGTCAATCTATGTATTTATCATATTAAGTATGGAGGACAGAACCTGCCAAAAATAAATGAGAAATAAATGACTCAACTCAAATGATATAAATTAAACAAATATGTCATTAAATGCAGCCCCCATATTTACATGATGAGGCAGAAATGCATTAAAAAAATGTAAAAAGAAAAGAATACAGAAATAAATAAGTTTGGGGAAATAAATAAGGGTTGAAATACAAAGGGTAAACCATGCAAAAATATATAAATAAATACATTTAAAAATAAACATAAAATAAATAAAAAATAAATGCAAAAATAAATTAATATATTTAAAAATGTATAAAATAAATAAATATATACATTTAAAAAGTAAACATAAAATAAATAAAAAATAAATGATTAAATAAAAATAAATGCAAAAATAAATTAATATATTTAAAAATAGATAAAAATAAATTAATATATAAATAAGTAAAGGGGAAATTTAATCAGAAAATAAATAAGGGAATTAATAGAAAGATAAATCAATATAGAAGCAAATTAAAACAAAAATATCAATTTATGTCACATTTTATCAATTAATTAATGGCTATATTTATTTTTTATATTATTTATAGTACTTCTGCAACGATTAATCGATTAAACTGACATTTTATAGAGCAAACAACTAATCGATTAATGGAGAAAATAATGAAAATAATCGTCAGTTGCAGCCTTATAAGACATATCCTGACTTTTAGTCATCCTACATTTCCCACAATGCACCTGGACAGCCCGGTTAACTGGAGGACAAGTGTTTTCACAGGCTGAGCAGCAGTTTAACATCAAAAAGACTAATAATAATAATAATGATGATGAGTGCAAATCAAACTAAGTGACTAATCGGTCTGGACGCCAGCTTTTTCCTCCTGGCAGCGTCTCAAAGTCTTCTGGGAGCTCGGAGCCTGATGGAGTCTGACAGCTGATCTCCCCAATGCAAATTCACAAAATGACCACGAAGGAGAACGAGAGACGAGGCGCTTACAAGAGCAACGGAGAAACGAGGGAGCGTGGGAGAGCAGCTCACAGTCTTTCTCCAGAGACGTATCTACTGTTCATAGACGCCACATTGGACGCTTCAGCCCCTTGCAGCGATACGTCAACGTGGCGTATCCAGGAGTCAGTGCAGCGTCTACGTATATATACGTCTGTGGTCGTTCTCTACCTGCAGCTCTAGTTTATTATCATGCAACATCTTTAATCACTTAAAAACACAGCAGCTCATTTCATTCACAATCACTAATCCTAATGCAGCTCAGAGGTCAGAGGTCAGAGGTCAGAGGTCAGAGGTGAGCCTCCACCTGTGCACATGAGCCTTTTCATGTCTGAATGAGCGAAGAGGGAAACACCCCTTTCTGCCTTCCTGCTGCTCATCTCAACCAGCTGGAACAACAGAGGGAGGGACGTTCCCACACTATTATTATCAGGCTTCATTCACACCAGTCAAAGAGTCTGGAGTTACAGTGGGAGACGAGTGGACGTCCTGTCTTTACATAAAGTACAAACCACTGCTCTTTACTATTTTTAAATTGATGTTTTAATGCCAGAATATATCTGCTTCATCTGAGTCTACGTGGAGGTAGAAGGAAGTTACCGCTTTTATTTTGGTAGTCTGAGTAACGCGACGTCATATCCGTTCCGTATCCGTCAACCAAAACAAACCTCAGAGAGTCTAAAACGTTGGAGGGTCGTCGTGGATACGACCTGCACCCTCCATGTTAAATCCAGCGTGGTAAACACTACACATCCAGGAAAGGAGGGAAACACTTTGGGTTTCACACATTGACAGGAAAAGCAGAGCTACACAGAGCAGAGCTAAAGCTGCATGCTAACTTCTAAATAAAAAAGGCTGAAATATGTCTGAAAATAAGTCTGAACGAAGGCTGAAAAAAGTCCGAAGAAAGGCCGAAGAAATTCCAAAGTATGTCCGAAATATGGGCAAAAAAAATTCCAAAAAGGCAGAAATATGGCCAAAAAAAGGCCGAAAAAACGTGTATTTCTCGCGTGTTTTTCGTGACAAAACGTACTTTGGAGACCTCATCGGGGATTGAATGTCAGTTTAAAATTATATAAAAGAAAGAAAAGCAGGAAATCCTCACCTGTAAGAAGCGGGAACCACACTAACCACCTGGATAAATGACTTCAACCAATCAATCAATTATCTAAATGAGTCGATTTTCTGTCAATTAATCAACTGTTTCAGCACTACTGGACTTCTGTAGAAGCTGATGGACAAATGATATCTATATAAACTATCAAATGTTCCTTTAATAAAATAACCTTCAGATTTTAAAAGCCGACCCGGTTAAAGCCTACAGCGTGTTTATATGTGCGTTCTTTATGTTGTTGTTGACTTGTTGGGTTTTCGGGTCAATCAGTGTCTGTTCCTGTTTGGAGTAAACCTCTTCCTGTTCTTTATCCTTCAGTCTGAGTGGAGAGCAGTTCTTCCTGTTTGTGTTTCGTATATCTGAGAGGATTTAAAACTGAATGTGAGAGGTGTGTCGGAGGCCAGCAGAACCTGCTCTTCATCAGGAAGGTAAGTCTTCATCACATATACGTGACGAAGGCGTCGTATGAAACCAACCAGCGGTACATCCTCTCTAAGCGTTCTGTGAGAGACTCACTGGTGCACGGTTCATTATTCAGGAGCATTTCCAACCGTGCAACCCAAGTCCTGCTGGCAGCGAGTACCTGGCCTCGTCTCTCAACACCTCCCTGCAGGACCTCCTGAGGCTGCGTGACGCACACAGCCCGGTCCGGGTTCATCAGAACCCACAGAGCTGGATTCAATCAAACACAACATCAAAAGATGACGCGCTTTCAGGCTCACAGTTCAGTCCTGAGCTTGTGAGTAGAGCACCAGATAGGTGTGTGAGTCATGTGGACTTCGTTTGTATCGCAAGTG
Organism: Sebastiscus albofasciatus; assembly: GCA_916701655.1. Taxonomy (NCBI): domain Eukaryota; kingdom Metazoa; phylum Chordata; class Actinopteri; order Perciformes; family Sebastidae; genus Sebastiscus; species Sebastiscus albofasciatus. The sequence goes on from CAKAOI010029444.1 coordinate 21,515, forward strand.
CTGGATATTAATGTACAAGACGCTGATGTATGGAGGACGGAAGCTATGAAATATATGCATAAAGAAAATAAATAATAAATAATAATAAAAAAAAATCATAATTAAGTTTGGGGAAATAAATAGGGAGAACAAATTTAATAAAATGCAATAAATAAATACATAAATGAAAAATTTAAATGAATAATATATTTAAAAATAAATTCTACATGAATAAAAATAAAAGTAAAAATTAATAAGTATATATCAAAATTAATAATAAAAAATAAAAGGGAAAATTAAATAGGAAAGTTCAAACAGATATATCAATTATGTCACATTTTATCAATTAATTAATGCCGATTTTTGTATCGCAAGTGCTGGATATTAATGTACAAGACGCTGATGTATGGAGGACGGAAGCTATGAAATATATGCATAAAGAAAATAAATAATAAATAATAATAAAAAAAAATCATAATTAAGTTTGGGGAAATAAATAGGGAGAACAAATTTAATAAAATGCAATAAATAAATACATAAATGAAAAATTTAAATGAATAATACATGCAAAAATAAAGGCTACATGAAGAAAAAGAAAAGTAAAAATTAATAAGAACAGAGCAAAATTAATAAAAAAAAATAAAAGAGAAAACGAAATAGGAAAGTTCAAACAGAGATAGCAAGTAGAGCACAGATAGGTGTGTGAGTCATGTGGACTTCGTTTGTATCGCAAGTGCTGGATATTAATGTACAAGACGCTGATGTATGGAGGACGGAAGCTATGAAATATATGCATAAAGAAAATAACAGAAATAAATAAGTTTGGGGAAATAGATAGGGGGGAAAAATTTAATAAACTGCAATAAATAAATACATAAATAAATCAATTGGAAAAAAATAATAAAGCATACATTTAAAAAATGAATAACAAATTTAAATAAATTTAACATAAATAAAGAATTATAAAAAATAAAAAGGGAAAATTAAATAGAAAAGTAAATAAATAGGGAAATTACTACAAAAGGTAAAAAATATATAGAAACAGAAATCAATTATGTCCCATTTTATAAATGAATTAATGCCTACATTTAATTAATATTGTTTGTACATTTAATGGCATATTAAATATATTGAGTCAGTTATTTATTAAACAATAGTTTAACTTGGTTTTGTTTATCTTTATCTCATTTTAAATGCCCTCAATGATCACTCGGAGATATAAATTAATAAATGAATTTCATTTTTTTTATTTTGCAGCTTCCGTCCTCCTTTATCATGTCATGCAACTTTAAACAACTTTTAAGAGGGACATAATTTGCAACAATTTTGAAAATAAATGAATTGCTAATGTAAAGAAAATAAATGAATTGTTAATAACTGAACACCTTTGGTGTTCCAACTGTCAACTTGGGCTTCAAGACACTTCCTGACATTTAATTAACCACAAACGATTAATCGAAAAAAAAATCAATTAATTGATATTGAAAAGAAAAAGCTAGTTGCAGTCTGAGTTTGTACAAACCTCCAAATAGAGGAAATATTGTTTAAATACCTTCAGGCATACGAGTATTTATTAAAGGGCTGCTGGGACCTGAAAGCTTCATGAATAGCTGTTTTTGATGAATATCAAACCATCTGTTTGCTGCAGGAGAAAGTTATTTAAGCACTAAATCTTAGCAGCTGGAAGGACTTTAACTAGAACTATGAGACAACAACATATTCCCCAATAATAGCGTCCCTTCACTGGCTCCAAGAATGCAGTTTAAAATCAATGCATCGCTCCGAGCTACATCTCTGTTCTCCAACAGCTGCTTCTGTAGTAAAACACTCCCTTTAACCTGGCTTTTTATCTCATTTATGTGGCTTTAAACACGTTCTGCTGCACAACACATCACCTATCATGACAGCAAACAACACAGAACACCTGCCAACACCTCCAAACGGTACCGTTCCTCAAATCAGAACGACTACTAACGACCACCAGAATAAGTCAGATCATCAGAATATTTCATACGGCGAAGCTGCAGACGAGAACAGAGCGGGATTATACGCATCACTGAGCTTCAGATACTTGTGGCATTCACTTCCCAATTATGATCCCAGTGCAATCATCAAGGCTTATGAGCACAGAGAGAGTCGGGTAATAACCAGCTTGTGCATCAATAAGACAAACTCTCCATGAAAGCTTACAGGTACAAACAACAGCTCTTCTTATATGTGGTAAAATTACCTGCAGGAAGCGGCTGGACAGACGATACCTTCCCCTGTGGAGAAACAGCGACCCAGAGCTGATACACCGCCTCCTCCCTTCCCCTCCAACCTCGTCTTGTGACTGTAGGGACGACAGCTGACACCACTCCTACAAAATAAGAGCCCTGGGCTGCCGGAGTCTGTTTTTCCTCTTGGTTTTCTCTCTCTCCTCGGTTCTCAGTCCTTCCTTTCTCTCTCTCTCTCTGTCTCTCTCTCTCTCTAATCCAGCTCAGAGTCGATGCTTCCCACTCGCCTGCTCAAGTGACATTCTTTCGTTCTTGAACCCGAGTGCAGACACACAATCGGAGGCTGTGAAGAGCTTTCATGCACTAAACCTGATGTGATGGATTAGCTGTTTTTAGACGGCACTCTTTCCCTTCCATAGAAATTAGAAATTAGCAATCTCTCTGAGATTAAAGTCGTACATTTACCAGAAAAAACTTCCCCAATATCTAAGAAATCAACCTCATCACACCACAGACGCTGCCCGTAAACAGGAAACGCCACACAAACGTTAGTGAGGAGGTGCATCAGTAAGGAACACGGTGATATCCTTCATCTGTCCGTTGTGTTGGAGTTCCTGATGCACAGAAGCTATCAGCTCATCCAAATCAGTCCAATTCGTCTTTTAACCCGAGTGCAGACACACAGTCGGAGGCTGTGAAGAGCTTTAATGCACTAAAACTGAGCTTTGTTAGACGACACTCTTGACCTTCCATAGAAATAGCAGGCCGACCAATCCCCATCAACAATCGGGCCACGTCACTTGCAAGCATTCATTTCCTGTCCACCAGTTTTAAGCTACTATTAATGCACAGTGAACCTTCCTGCAGCCGCCTCTCGTAGAAAAAGTCTTGATAAACACATTTTAATCAGAGCGATAAACTGTAAACAGGTGAAGCTCCTCCCTTCATGTCAGATTATCTGCATCCCTTCATGTCTCTTTTCCTGCAGCGAGGCGGCTGAAAGCTCCTCGCCTCCCGCGGCACAAAGAAACCGGCTCAGGTTGCAGTCTGACTGAAAGACAGCGAACACACCCCGCTGAGACCGGTGGAAACCACCACCAGGACTTCCCAGCTGAAACACGCTCAACATATTCTCACAGTCCTCGTAACGTTTCGTTCTTCACATCCTTTGATTATTAGATTTACAGCCTCCGTCTCAAACCCAGGAGACCAAACCAGTTTAATATACGAGCTCAGAGGAATGATTAGAAATGTCATTAAACGTCATTAAACATTTGGCTTTTTTTAACAGATAATTACGACAGCATTTTAGGACCATTGTAGGTAAAAAAAAGATCTAATTATGAAGCTGGGGGAGGGGGGGAATATTCAGAGAGATACTAACAATTTACAAGATTAAAGTCATACATTTCCAAGAAGAAAACCAGGATATTCTCTGAGATTAAAGTGGTACATTTACAAGAAAAAAAAAAAATACAATTTTATGACTTTATAATCTCAGAGAATATTCAAGTTTTTTTCTCGTAAATTTACAATTTTAATTTTGTAAATTCTGAGTTTTTTCCTGGAATATTAACCCCCTCCCCGGCTACGTCATTTTTTTTTTTTTCACATCATGACACATTCATTGTTTTTAGCAGATAACAGAATAAATATAACGGCCGTATTCGTGACGTAACGTCAAACGTATCGGCCGTGTTTGCACCGTGTTTTATCTGCCACACGGGTCCTCAGTAGCACGGACTTATAAAAGAGGTACAGTTTGGCTGTTAGCAGTGTCACATCTCAACAACAAACAAAACAAAACGATGCTGCCACGAAACAACCAGAACCATTACGGGCATAAAACAGCACAACACAACCAGAAGCGAGCTGGTAATGCTCTGCAGGTAGAGCAGGAGACGGGATCTTACCTGACACAAGCGACAGGACCATGTTCCCTGACCTCTGGACTTCATCAAATTTACTGAAGATGACGTTCAGCCTGGACAGAGAAGGGGGGGGGGGATTAGCACCACGTTTATAGCAGAAAACAAACAGCCCTGCTGCCTTCAGGACGCTGGAAAACAGAAAAGTGGCTCATGTCAGTGACTCCCCAGGGAGCAGGTAAATAGGCCAAAGTCACATCTCCCTCCTAGAATAATACAGAGGCAGTGATGCCTGCTGGGTAATATTATTAGAACAAAGACTAATAATCACTGTCTACGTCGTCAGCCAACGGCGTCGACTATCTGGGAGAAAACAACCTTCACTTCAGGGACTTTAAAAACAAAATATAAAATCATGATGCCACGATATTCAGCACAGCACCATAAATAAAGAAGAAACAGTTCCACACGAGTGCTGGAACTATTTTGAGAAAAAAACTCAGAAACTCTCTGAGATTAAAGTAGTATATTTATGAGAAGAAAACTAGAATATTCTGACATTAAAGTGGTACATTTACAAGAAAAAAAACTCACAAATGTAGAAGAAAAAAAATGGAAATTCTCTGAGATTAAAATGAGAAATTTATGAGAAAAAAACTCCCAAATATACGAGAAACAAAAAAATCAGGAATTCTCCGAGAGTAAAGTGGTAAAAGAAAACTTGGATATTCTCTGAGATTAAAGTGGTAAATTTATGAGAATAAAACTCAAATATACGAAAAAGAAACTTGGATATTGTCTCGAGATTAAAATGGTAAATTTACAAGAAAAAAGCGCACCATAAAATACAATAAACAATTTCACGCTAGCGCTGAAACTACTTCGACAATCATTTGAGTCATTTGTGAAGCAAAAATTGCATTCATTTTCTGGTTCCAGCTTCTCAAACATCGAGTTTTCTCTGCTTTATATCACTGTAAACGGAACACCGTTGGGTCCTGGACTGTTGAGGACGTGGTCCTGGAGTCTGGGAACTTGTGATGGGACATTTTAAAGACCAGTAAATAATCAATCAGCTGTTTTATCAGCTTGATGCTTCATGAGTTTCCCCATCCGTCTGTGATCGGTGGTTTAAAGATGTATAGTAGTTAATAAAGGGTGTAAGAGAGGAGGTAATCTCAACACACTGAACGCACCGTGACTGAGGCAGGCCCTTCTTTCCCAGGTCCATTCTCACTCGTTCTCCCACGTGGCGGTAAATCTCCACCAGGCAGTTCATGGCTCCGTCACGCACCTACAGGTCGACCAGCATTTCATCATTATTAACATCACTTTGTTTTCTTAGTATACTGTTAAATAAACTAATACTTTTATTCAATTCTATTAAAATGAAAACAACCGATGTTGTTTCTCTCCTAAAGATCAGATCAAAGTTAAAGTAGCTAGTGAGTATTTTGCCCTTTTTTCCTTCCTTATCTTTTTTATATTTCTCAAACGATCATTCTGCCTCATTGCCTTACTTTGTGTGCCTCTAATTGTCCTCATTTCATTTGTATGTAAGTGTATGTTTATGTTACTGATTGAGTTTTTCATGCTGCTCTCAACACAGGAGGATATTCACCGTATACGCCGGCAGCTTCTGAACCTCTCCTGTCGCATCGCTGTTTGTTTGATGCTGTTTTTAGCTCCTCAAACAACCAAAAGTGCAGGTAAAAAAGTGTGTTTTCCTGCAGAACCCACTCATCATGTCGGCAATGATGGTTTTGTAATGCAAGAGAAGACGAGCGAGTTTGGCTTCAGGAAGGGAAGTTCACGGGCACGGCTTCCTGTCCTCGAGAGGAAGCGGTGATTCCGGTGATGATAGACACCTCACGGCTGTAAAATACATCATCATGTGTCCAAAGGGGCTTTTCTACCAGAATATATATCAGCTCACACATGTGTGAGTGCAAAAGGAAGATGTGTAAAAGAAAACTGTAACGTTGGTGTTTGACCAGCTGGGGGCAGTCAAAGAAGCAATAATGCTGTCCACGTACTTCAGTCAGGTGGGAGGCAGCGGCTCGTACGTACCTGGCTCGTGGGATCTCCGAGGAGGTTACAGATGTGAGGAACGATTTTACTGAGCGTCAGACTCTGAGATCCAAACCTGGGGAAGCAAACCACAACATGACATGAACCTTTCTGCAAAATATCATTACAGGATGATTCCTCAAAACCTTAGAAACAGATTAATGTAGGCCTGTTCAAAATCAAGAAAATCAACATGGATTTGGACCATTATTGTAATTTATAAACATACACAGCATACAATTAATACGCTCTCCTGTACTCGTACTCGCAAAACAGCTCCGATACAATGGCCCCGATACCGCTTTACTTTCCCTCCAGCTCCCCGACGGTGCGGGTGAAACGGGCCGGTGGTGCGCCCGACCCCGCTGGGCCGGGAGCCCACAGGGTTTTTGCTTGCACCCTCTGACTCCCGCGTGCGTAATGGTACGTGTCCACAGGTTCCGTCCTTTCCACGCTTCCCATTCATCGTCTATGTAAACAGCCGTGCAGCAATGCATTCTGGCGGCGCGATTCGAGAAACAGAGCGTACAAGTTGAGGTCTAATCTACCTTATGCAAATCACAGGCGCCTGACGCGAGCGCGCATGTGTCCCGACCCGGTACATTTATACGCTTCCAAAGTTACAAACAGTCCCTTTAACTGTTGCACGTCTACTTCTAATGTAAAAAACCTCATTTGAATCATGTAAGATGATGACGATGTGTGTAATTCTGGCAGATCACTTACACATTTAGGGTTGAGACGAGACAAAGGCAGAGTCCTTCTCTGGTCCTGTTGTTTTTATGCTTGAAGCCTCCCATCATTCGCTCCCACACATACTGGAAAGACAAAACACGCAGAAATAACAGCTCACATATTTGTATTTTAGTCTGTAAAAAGTGTGTCTGTAACAACCCAGAGCCTTCAAATGGCTGCATGCATTGAGAACACTTAATGAACACGTGTGCTGTTGTGCACCTGTGGGTTAGCAGCCTGGTCCATGATCATCAGCAGCAGTGCTTGGTCCTGGTCTCGGACTTGGTCCTTGGCGTCTCCTAAGCGGTCTATGAGGCTCGGCAGAACTGAGCGTGACAGAAACAGACGTGATTGACAATATCTGCTCTTTTTATACGTATAAAAATATCTTCATGTCTGCAGCTAAATGTACACATTTATTCATTTGACTTTTTAATTCTGTTACTGCGCTTCATCCAAGGAGCTCTACGTGTGAAGCAGCTCACCTGTCCCAACCTGCGTCCTGAATCTGTCCTGCAGCCTGCTGACGAGAGCTGACAGGATGTCCATCCCCAGCAGAACCACCTGACACGAGAAAACAACAAACAAGTGTATAAAATACATCTAAATACAACAAAGAGCACACGTACAGTACTTAGGTACAGCTTTGAGGTACTTGTAACTTGAGTATTTCCATTTCCTGCTACTTTATACTTCTACTCCACTACAGTTATGATAACATTAGTTACTCTCCAGATTCAGATTACAAAACAGAATCAGCAAATAAATACTCATATTATTATATCAAAAAGACTTTATTGATTAATTATGATTTAATAATAGCAATAATAATAAAGTAATTCATTTATATTAATCCTTAGTAAGTAATAAGGGGGATAATACATGAATATGAATATATATATATATAAACGTGCACACATATATAGAGATATTAATTTATATATATACTACGACTTTATTAATACTGTATATTTATATATATATTAATACAGTATTATTACAGTAGTTTATACTGTGTATATACATAATTAATATAAAACATGTATAAATAAATTAAAATGAGCCAGATGCAATATTAAAGTAATAAATCAATAACCACAATCCAATGATATAATATGTATGATAAAATAGGTTATTCTACAAAATGAGTACTTTTACTTAAGGTACTTAAAGTACATTTTTATTCTAATAC
>CAKAOI010029448.1:0-32090 GCA_916701655.1 Sebastiscus albofasciatus
GCCTCTCAGTGTAACCAAATCGTTCCCTCCCCGCAGCTATCTCAGCAAATCGTGGAAGGAGAGGGGGAGTAAGGTTATTGAAGGAGGGGCCTCCTTGGGTTAATGATTCAGTAGAGTCACATGAGTGGAGGATTAGCCCAACAGCCCCTCCCATTGTTTCAATTGGCTAGTACCTCTGTCTGCAGCAAAACAACCTGCCCTGTAGATTTTCTTTAATGGAAGATGGAGACAACTTCACAGTTTGACTTTGGCACCAAATGTTTTTTTCTTTTTCCACAGCCAGGAACAATCCTCCATCCTTTCCTTGTATCCTGTTTTCTTTGTTTTTGCTATTTCCTGCTATGTTCACCAGGTCATTAACGCAGCCTGTGGTGACAAAAGCAACTCATTCCTGTCTGTGTTTACAACCAACTCTGACTTATATATTCTAACTTCCAACGCTGGTCCAAAGACCTTTCTATTTGTGCACAACAGAGCAAAGAAACTGACCTCATGCAGTCAGTTTAACTTTGCTCTACATTTCAGGGAAGAGCAAATATTTACACATGGAGACGTTCACGTGATTTTGTTTGAAGCAAGTTTTCGTTTTGGAGCAGTGGCTGCAAGAGGAGTGTGAAGTAGAAAACAAGTGAAAGGGAAAGATCCAAGCAAAGGATAGTTATTATTATATCTAGATGACTGTGGAGAGGGACAGATTTTGGCCTGATTAGGCCGGAGCAGCGATTGAAAAAATAGCTGCTGGTGTGTACAATGAGCCATTGTTGAGGACTGTCCTCACTCTCAGAAGAGACACAATCTTTTTAGTGTGAGAAAAAACTCCGGCCTATTCATAAAGCTCGGGTATAATATATCCCTCCCCCTCCTTAACTCTCCATGAAAGAGGCAGCAGCCACTAAAGGGACAGGTTTAAAGGGCTTGCATACACTCAAGTGCACGTGATACACACATACACATGTGGGGTAGTATCAGTTTACCATCAATTCAAACTATCTAAAGTGTAATTAAAAGCAGGAACTTGTCTGTTCTCTTTCCAAGATTTATATTTTGAGTCAAATCCAGTTCCTGGTTTGATTAAACTAGCTACTTGAACCTCACAAACCAGGAAAAAAAATATGACGAAAACAAGTTAGGCAATAAAACTTCAAGGAATGATTTACCAACATCAAATTACAGAAACAGGGAAGAGCCAAAACAACAAGCAAAGACACAAAAGGCTTTTTACAAACACCCTCTTACTGGATGATTTTATCTTGCGCCCTTATTGCATCTTGTTTACTACAAAACAAGTGAAAAACCTGCAAGTAATCTTGTTTGATTCCAGTGATATTTGTAAAGAAAAATAGTATTATTGTTGTGTTAAGATGAACGCATTTGTAGTGCAAAAGCAAAAATTCATATTGAATACAGACACGCAGTTTCCCAAGGTAATACTAAGCGTAGAAATCTTTGTTCTTTCTTACGTAAGTCTGTTTAATTATCAGTGTCAACATCTCAGCTTTCAGTAGCGGGACACGACCGAAACTGTGAGCTTGTGTGCAACAGTAGGAATGTCAAATACAACATTCCTCTCTGCAACCGTGTTTTGTAAATGAAGCTGTCAAGAGCTTAATCCACGTTCAGTAACATCTAGAAAAAGTGGTGTGATGTCCAGGAATAAGGTCACATATCAGACTGTCTGCAGCCTAGAAGTCTCCCAGTTTGCTACGGCTGACTGAGGGAAACCTGAAGCCACCAACAGATCCTCAAAACAGTGTTAAACAGATCAGGCTGTGGTGTCATGGAGGCTGATGGAAGGCGTTCTAATAGTGGGTTTAAAGAATTAAAGGAGGCTGAAGGCCAAAGAGCTTAAAGAAGAAAAGAGGAAACACAAAGAGATGGCAGAGACTGAAACACCTGCACTAGTGTGTGAGAGAAAAGACAGCAAGCACAAACTGATTTACAGAGATATCCTCATATTATATGATTCATTAATTAATCAGTCATGATTTGATGCACTTACGTGGATACTTGGGAAAGGGATATCTCACTAATTAGACTGCATTCACACCAGATCAGGCGTTGCAGCGGTGAGGGAGAGTCACTCTAATGGGCCATTAACTGCGTCAATTAACGCCTTTTGTTCCTTCAGGGTTGGGTTGTACAGCTCTTACGTGATTGGCCAACCCAGCGTGACGTCGGGTTGCGTTCTCCAAAAGTTCTGTTTGTACTTTTTTTGTTTTCCGGCATTCCCTGCGGCCATCGCAGCCCCAACCCCAACGCACTACCCCCATTCAAAATGAATGGGAGGACTTGCGTTCTCGCCACACTGCCGAGTCTAGTGTGAATGACCCGGAAGTTTTAATGCACAAAGCACCAACTTGGAATTGGAATTGTATCATGATTAAATGATCATATTGTGTTATCATTTTTCAAAATGTGGTTGTCCAAATCAATGGTTCTGAGGGATTGTATAATATTAATATAACAAGTAAGTGATGATGTACAACGAGCCAGTCATTGTTGTGAAATAAAACCAGACAGGGCGATGCCGCACCACGGAGGTTTGTACCCCGACAATGACCTGCTAGCTGTACATTATCTCGCTTATTACGCGGCTACTTACTTAAGAAATCAATAATTTGACATAAAAAACGGTCCGCCAGAGTCTGACATCAGAGCTGCGCCCATAGCAACGGTCTGTTATACATAGCAACGGTCTGTTATAAAGAAATAACAGACTGTAGAACGCTGTGATTGACCAATCACTATCAAGTATTCAACAAAGCCGTGTAATAATATCAGTTAATGACGTTTTATTGTACTTGTGTGAAGAGTTTTGTTAATTGTAGTGTGAAAGGAAGGAAGTACAACACAGCTCATTCAATAAATTTGATTGTTCTGTCTGCGATTTTGCATACATTTGCCATATATATATGACATATATACTGATATCAGAAAATATTGTTATTTGCATGGAAATATTGCTTTCAGCCATATCCACCAGCCCCACAGCAATGCGCACATACAACAGCTTAACTTATAAATAATCAGACATGATGTCATTAATCCCACTCTGTAAGCACATGGTTGATTCTGTCTGTTTTGAGCTTTAGTATCACACCTCTTTCAGCTTCTATGAGGACTTTCAGCTGCACAGTGAAGTGCAGGCAGAGCCCGGTGTCGAAGTTACTCCCTGCCTTGTAACAATAAGCTGCCTATTGTCTTTCAAACGTCACACTCAGGAACACACCCTGCCAAAGGGTGGGAGTGTGTGTGGAAGATGACAAACACATTTTTTGCAGCAAAGATCCTGAGACTTTATGCTCGACGCGTACACACCTTCCTGTGAGCTAACGAAGGGAAACCTAATACTTTATTAACAAATCCTACTAAAAGCTTTTGTGTCCGAGTAATGTGTTGATAATCAGCATATCAAACACTCTGCAGTGGGAGTGTGCTCGGCTGTTTTTTCCTTGCAACTCTTACAATCAAGTCACTTATCTTTAGTCCATTTCCACATCTAACAGTGTAGGAAATATCAAAGGAAAAAACAGATTGAATATGTGATTTTTATTGCTGTGAAAGGAGGTTGTGAGAATTCCTGCAGTGTGATGAATGAATGGAAACTATGTGGTTACATGACCCTTAGAGGAAGCTGTGGCCAACGGAACGAGTTCCTGCCTTCAGGCTGATAGCTGTCATTCACAGACATAAACATCATCTATTGGAAAGCTTTGGAGAGTGATTTATAAAATGTAACCGGATATGAGTCATTTGAATGCAACAAAAATAGAAACAAACACAGACAGATTATTAGTTTGCTGGTATAATGACAAACAAGATTAGAGGAAAATTTTCAAATTAAAATAGGCTGGAAACTTCCGGTAGTAATCAGATTACTTTAGCAAGATGAGCTTAAAGTAGGTGAACAATGAGACTGAGTCTGACAATCACATTTTGATTAGCAATCATTGAGAAACACTCAATTAGCATTAATTCAATAAGAATGAAATAGAAGTGAAACTGTGATTACAGCATAAATTAACATTACAAAGAAACCTGACTCTTGGCACTGATTAGACTGAAAGCTGTTAGATGATATGTATTTGTATATGTGGGTGTGTAACAGTGAGAAATAGAGGGCCCTGCTGTTGGAAAGTTGATGCAATTACATCCAATGTCAAGCGACAATATCATTAAAAATCAAAGCTTAAAGATCAAGTTAATTCATCACAAATGGTACAGAAATGTAATTCATTTTCGATTTAACAGAAATTGTCAAACAGGCATCACAAAGCAGAATAAGCAACTCTCGGACTGGACCAATCAGAGAAGAGCAACGCAGTGACGTTGCAGTGATAGCTACGATGGTACAAAGAGTAACTGATGGTTAAACTATCATCTGATGGTAAATATCCTCATGACAAGTTCAGGGAATTTTTCCTTTTTTTATTGCCAAGCTTTTAATAATTAACAACAACAACACATCATGTCCCTAACACCGTCATAAATACAAATTGCAAAATCAAAACAACTCATTCATGATTCCACTCTGCTTCCTTCATAACAACAACTTCTCAACAACTACTGTCGGTGCTCTTGAGCAAGGCACCAAAACCCCTCAACTGCTGTGCTGTCTCAGTGACCAGTGAGTAGAGAACTGCTGCTGTAAGCAGTTGAGCAGCTGTGACTCTGAGTAAAAGTGAAATACAGTAACAATGCTTGGTCCACACAACACGTAAGGGATAATGTCTTCGCTTCGCATCGGGGTCCTGCATCGCCCTGTCGGGGTTTATTTCACAACAATGACAAACTTGCTGTACATTATTACACTTATTATATGGCTACTTACTTAAGAAATCAATAATTTGACTCTGAGATCAGAACTGCATCCATAGCAACAGTCTATTATACATAGCAACAGTCTGTTATAAAGAAATAACAGACCGTAGAACGCCATAATTGTCTAATTAGAATCGAGTATTCAACAAAGCCGTGTAATAATGACCGATAAACACCATCTGGAGTTCAAGCCTACCTGCCACTCTGTTGGACCTGGCCTCCTGAGCGAGTCCAAGCAGTGTGGAGAGGTGTGCCACCGGCCACATCACAGCTCGCCACAACCACACTCTAGAGTAGGCCATGCTCGCTCTGTCTCACCAAAAAATCCCCAAAAACCACACCCAACGTATTCCCTCTCCTCGTTCGTTTTGATGAAGAACAGATGATGAAGGAAAAGGATGAAAGGAAAATAATGAGGAAGGTGAACGAGGAAGGACATTTGGATAGAGAGAAGGACTAAAAGAGAGAGAGTGGAAAAGAGACAGAGGCCCACATGCATTGCTTTACTTCTCACTATGTGCAGGAATGCACCTCGTACCTATGTGAAAAAGTGTTGAGCTGCCAGAGACACAACTGAGCATCCAGACAGTACGAGATGGCAAAAACTAATCTGAGCCAGTTAGCTCTGGCTCTACAACTACTGTTGTTTAAGCTATTAACTATTAATAAATAATTAAACTGTACCTCAAATTCACCAATTCATTTCCCGTTACTCCACCTAAACCCTGCAGCGACATGCCGATTCTGCCACATTCGCTTTACTTTTCTAAATCAGCACTGAAGTGAGACAAAGCAAATTCCTCAATATGCACACAAACACAACTCACACAGTTATGATAACCCTTCATTTAAATAGACAATCCTGCTTCCGCTTATCATTGTGCACAGTAAATAGGGATGTCTTGTTTGCATAGTTTACGGTGGACTTTAAATAAACAATGTCTGTGTGGCGGGATAACAAGTCGAAAAGCAAATCTGGTGGTAAGCACTGATGGCTCATTTTGAGATTCCTGCTATATTACATTTTGTCCTCGGTGACCGGGTTTTATTTTCTAAACTACCCTGCAGGCAACGGGGGCCTCAGAAGTGAACTATGACATCAAGTCAAACAAATTCTACTTTATTTGTCTTCTCTTTTGCATTGTTTCCAACTAACCCTTTCGGCTACAGTAGCTAACTGACTCTTAAAGGAAAACATCTACATCATTTTATCTCAGTGGTTTAATGTCTGTATAGTTTAAGGCCACTGATGAGACATTTCAAGTGACAAATATAACCGTTTGTCTAATTTCACACACAGATCCGTTTATAGGATATTCCTGTGTTGACCAGTGCCTGCGAAACAGTTTGATGCCATTTAAAAAAATATTATAACCTACGTTAAATAAAAAATATATATAACAATATTCATGTCAATACATGCATGTATAAGTATCATTTGTTCATTGCACATACTTGGTCTGCTCTAGAGGGCTGCAAGTATCGATTATTTATACAGATTATTTCTCTATTAATTGATTAGACCTTTTAAGGCCTTCACACACCAGCAGTGTTTTTTTCGTGCGATCAATTTGCACATCAACATATTTTTTTTTAACTATTTTTGAGTATTTTTTAAACAGAGCATGAATATTATGGAATTTTTGCGAGTTGCGCCTATATTTATGAGGATAAAACACCAACACGGTGGCTCCGCAAATTGTATTACTCCTTTCAACCTTGACAAAGGCAGTGCAGACCCAGATCCACTCCTTCCATTCCTACCTTTCACAATAAAAGCCCTAGACATAATCGCATTTTCGTGTCGTTTATTCGTCACGCCTCCAGTGTGTAAAGTCCTTTAGTCTGAAATAAATAGTGAAAAATATCCACCACAGTTTCTTAGAGCACAAAGCGATGTCTTCAAATGTCTTGTTTTGTCGCAAACCCAAGGATATTAAATTTACATCATAACTCCAAAACTCCCAATCTCAGAGTGGTCATTAATGGCAACATCCAAATACTTCTCCCAATCACAGCACAACAGTCTTACCTTGTAGCTGCAGCTGCTCCAGGGCCAGCGTCTCCAGCGTGTAGTTGCAGAACTCCAGATTCTCCATGGCTTGCATGCGGGCCGTCTCATCCTCCTCCTCCTCCAACATGGTCCTGAGCTCCTCCGCCGTGTGTGCATACGCCTCCATGTCGTGCTCCACCTCTTGTAGCCGTAGCAGCAGCTGGTACCTTTCCTCCTCTTCCCTCTGTCTCTGACTCTCCAGCTCCATCTCTCTCTCCAGCTCCTTCTCCGCTTCCATCTGGCGTTGGATTTCGTCTTCCTGGGCAGCCGCGAGGTCGCCGAACTCAACCTGCCCTTCTGTTATTTGGTCGAGGAGGTTTACAGCTGGTTCGTCAGGGGCGTAGAAGACATTCGGAGGGGCGGTGTTTTGTCTCGGGCAGCGAGGAGGCGGACGCGGAGCAGGGCGGGCTGGTTTGTACGCAGGTGGTGCAGAGAGGCGAAGGGCTCTTGGACGAGGAGGGGGAGGGCGAAGGGTCCTGCGCCTCTCTAGCGAGGAAGAGGCAGAGTTCGACTGCAAAAGGTGGGCCACCGGTGAATGCGAGGAGCCACGCATGATATCGCTTTCATCGCTGAAGTCCATAATAGAATAGTGGCGTGCGATACGGGCTTGCTGGCTCAGGTCGCCCGCAGAAGCACCAGAGCTCATGTTAGTATCACCGTATGAAGAAGTCAAGCTTTTCTCAAATTCAAAAAGCTGCTGGGAAAGCTTGGCCTCCAGGTTGCCGGCAAAGGCATCTAAGGTGGTGGATGTCGGCATCATACCGTTGGAGCCACGCACTGTCTGCTGGGAACGCTGCCGTGTCTCAGCGCTGCCCGTCATCATATCAGCATCACTGACACTACCGTGGCGAGTTAGCTTCTTCTGGGCCTCAGCGAGGTTAAATAACGCCTGACTGAGACTCCCACTCCTCTTACTAGTGGTGGCGCCATCCTTCGGTGGCCTCTGGTAGTTTTTAGACCAACCAGACTGAGTGCTAGGGAGGGTTAGGCTATGAGTGAGTTTGGGCTGTAAGGATCGAGTGTGACCGTTAGTATAGCTGGATCGATTTGCGCCAGACGATGGGCCGTGGTGCCTATGGCTGCGTGCAGGCAGGCTAGGCCGAGATGGCAGTCTGGGCCTTGCTGGAGGACTGGATTTGGGTCTCTCGGGCCCCCTCTGTGCCGGGGCGACAGGTCTACGTGGCTGAGAGTTGGGCCTGCTACCCCCATCTCTCTGTCCTCGGTTGTTCGTTTGAGCTCCTGTGCTTTTGTTTTCACTCTGCCACCTCTGCTCCTCAGTCCTCTCAAAGTAGTCCAGGTCCCACACTGTGTGATCCTCATACGTCCTCCATTCAGGCTCACTCTCTGACCCATTGGGACATACAGAAGTCTCCTTGTCTTCTTCTGGTTCAACAGCATTTGCTTCCTCTGCAGTTTTCTGCCCGTCGTTCTCCATTTTGACAAATCGATGAGGAAAAATGCCGCGTCGCCCTCGCAGCTCCCCCTCCAGCCAGCCGTCTTCCAAAGTGTTTAGAAGACGTATGCGATCCCCCATGTCAAAGTCCAACTCGCCCGGTTCCATGGCCCGAAACTCATACAGCGCCACTACATAGACACCGCCCTCTTCCTCTTCATCTTCTTCTTCTACTACAGCCTCCTTCTGCTCCTCTTCCTCCCTCATAAACACCTCTCCTTCTTCTACACTTTCCTCTTCCGTCCCCTCCCCTGCGTCGTAAGGGTCCTCGTAGCTTAATTGTTCGGAGTCACTGTTCAAATACTGTCCAGTATAGTCCAGGGGCTCCTGAGGAGATCGGAGGGATCCCTCGAGCTCCACGAACCCCTCTGGGAAGATTCCCCTGCGGCCATCCAGCTCCCCCTGGAACCAGCCCGGCTCGGGCAGGCCGGTGATGATGATCAAGTCCCCCTCGCGGAAGTCCAGCTCCTCGTTGAGCTGCGCGTGGAGGCTCATGAGGGCTCGGGCCTGGCCCAGGGCGTAAGGCGGGAGCTCTGAAGCCTGGGCCTGAGCCGAGCGCTCAGACAACTGCCTGGAGCGTCCAGAGAGGGTCAGCTCCTTCACACATGATGTGGGGAAGAGACCGCGGACGCCCCAGGCGTTACAACCACGCTGCCAGGTTTCTCCCAGGTCCTCTCCGACTACCACATCACCTACAGAGATACGAAACAAAGGGGATCACGTTTAACATTCCTATTACTGAATCATGTTTTAAGTCACAGCTAAATGCTCAACAAAACAATTCTAAAATCGCTCAGTTGCACCAGTTCTTCTATTATTCTCAGATGTTATTAAGGCTTTACTCAACAAAAGAAATTCTTAGTCAACGGACAGATCTGTAAAACTGAGTTTTTCCACAAAGAATCACACAAAAGCACCACTTTAAATCTTGTGTTTACCAGAGATGTGCTCATAAGTTTCTTGGAAATGAGTCATTCAGCATGAAAAAAGCATAAAAAGCGACTACTCCACTAAAGAACTCTTAGACGACTTAGTCAATTAGTCGACTAATCGGTCGTTTTGGTCTTAGTGGGTGCCCTAGATGTTACATTATTATATTAAATAGATTGAATCTGTCATTTTAGCAAAACATATACAGTAAGAGAGGAGTTGTAAGCACTGAGGGAGATGTACAGAGACAGAGCGGGAAAGCTTATACAGCAGATATAAAGGTAATGACAACAGACTCAGGCCATCCTGCTGCTTGCTGTAATCAATATACAGTATGTTCTATAATGTTTATATTCCTCTATTCTCTAATTCAGCCAATTACTTATACAAAGAACAAGCATGCTTGTTGGGCAGCCAACCGGTGTGCCAAGCAGAGAGCTTGATAGTTGATTTGTTCTCTTTTTTTGGAGACAAATACTTAATTAAACCAAACTGAACAGAACTAGATTGAACTGACTTGACTTAACGTGAGCAGAATTAGAAGAACTGCAATGAAGTACTGAATATCATAGAGATTTTTGTCAGCATTCAGGTAGCTCTGGTCACGTCAAGTTATCTCAGATTACCTTTATTATTGCATTCCTAATAAGTGTACTGGGATCAGCACTGCTGATAATATATCAGGAGAATCAGGGATTATGGGAATGTTGACTGGTCAGCCGGGTCACATTCCAAAGACCTGCGGCTCCACCTCCCATTGTGTCTGGGACCAAAACTGGAACGCAGCCAATAGGAGCCATGGAAAATCATACTGGAAATTAACATTTAAGCTCTCACATGGCCAGTAAAGCCCGTTTCCTATGTTTCCTATGATCCAGGAAGTGTTATTCATCCATGATAATACAAAGATATACTGTAATATTGTTGTTGAGTCAATTTGGCCATAGTTTAAATCAAAATAAAATCTGTATTTATGATAAAAGGACACAAATTGTTGAATCATTATTCAACAAAGTTGTGAGTTCCCCATGTTTTAATGCACAATTCAACTCTTCACCTACTATTATGACTACGACTACTACTAGAACTTCTACTGACACAAAAAGACAACGATGAAAGGTTTTACCGATGTAAAAGATCTCTGCAAACATCGGTGTTGTATTCCTGAGGTCGTTGTTGAATGAAAAAATCAGAAAAAAAAACAACAACTAATGTACATGAGACAATTCAGGAATGTAAAAAGAGAAGACAGACTACTGGGTTTTAGTTTGGTATCTGGGGACATCTAGTGGGGAGTTTGGGAAAGTAACTTTGTGTATGTGTGCTTATTGTGTCAATGCTGTGTGTGTGTTTCTGTCTCATTGCTGCTGTAACAATGAATTTCCCCTCATATGTTATATCTTTAACCACATAGAGAGGTATTTGTGTTTTTTAAATTAAAATTTTAAAAAGACAATTATATGAACTTGTGGAGAAATGACTATCATCCCAGACTGTAGCTCTTTTGAATGACACATTTAAACACTTAAGAACAGCAGGCTGAAATAGATGTAGATGGCTATGAGAGAGAAAGTATTATTAATTAGCTTATCTGGCCATTTAAGATTTAATGTGAGTGAGACTTTTCACATTTATGCATATGTTTTTTTTTTTTTAATTATATTAAATCATAATCAGAAATGTGATTAATTATGCTGGAGCAACAAACCAGAGCCATAACTTAGAATTCAGATTTATATATCACCGTTAAAAAAAACAGCCCACGTTGTTGAATTCTCTCTTACTCTTACTTTGAAAATGCATCTCTTTCTTTATCTAAATAAGATTACTCCGTTTCTAAACCAACAATAGAACCTGTCAACGAAGAATAAATCAACTGACTTCACAAAATGAAAAATAAAATAATTTTGTTTTGGAGAACAGCATTCCTTATTAAAATCAATGCTACTTTAATGTCCTTAAATGAAACAGAAACCATATAATACAAAATCAGGTGCAGACTGTGAATGTGAAACTGTAGGATTTCTTTGAACCTACGTCACGGCGACAGTTCTGGCTTGTCTTTTGAAATTCCCTCTGGGTGCACAAAGTGACCTTTACCTTCTTTCCTAATCAGTTTTCCTAGAGAAGCTCCACCAGACATTACGCCAGAATGACGCCACAAGTTTGATCCTTTGCTAATTTGTTTCTAGCTCTGGGTTAGAGTTGATGATTATGTTGATTTAAAATGAATTTGACCATGTAGATACCAACATTTTCTGAAACTGAGACCTTTTCAAAGAGGATGCCATCAAGGAAAACCAGTGCCTTGTCTCCATTCACTATGATCACTGCAATCAGGGCTTGCTTTGTGACAGTTACAGTATGATTTGTATAAAGATTTAAGTTTTTAGAGTCACTTATTTTGTTGTACATGTACTAGTATAATACCCAGTACTACTACAAAAATTGCTTTGGTTCTCATTTCTGGCAACATTAAGAGTGCTTGGGTCCCAGTTTGTGGCAGTGGAGACAAGGTCACTATGTCCAACACAACACAACTACACTACAACACAAAACAAACAAGTTACCTGAGCACAGCGACATCAACTAGTAGCGTTAAGCTATGTGGGAAAACATTAGAGTTAACAGTATAAAACACACTTGTGTTACAGATAGTATCCTGTGCAAAACATCTACTGAAGAACAGATAACAAAACCCATGTGTGATCTGATAACGGTCTTTATGAAAAGGAGTCATGAAGACGAGGAGTGATTCAGACTAAAGTCATCGCTGTCTGCATGCAGTTTGTCCGTACCTCTCTTCAGGGACAGGTTACCCGGCTCTGCTGAGCTGTAATCATTGATGCACACGTAGAGTCTGTCTCCAGGCTTGGTGCTGGGGATGGTAATCTCCTCCACAAAGGTGCTGGGAAACTGACCTGAAGACAGGAGACGGAGGAAGGAACACAACTGGATGACTACAGGGAACACATTGAAAAACATCTCCTTCACATGCGTTGTAACTCCCTGAATTCAGATGTGTCCAATATTCAGATATATTAAAGGAACAATGTGTAACATTTCGGGGGATCTATTAGCAGAAATGGAATATAATATTCTAACTATGTTTTCATTAGTGTATAATCACCTGAAACTAAGAATCGTTGTGTTTCTGTTAGCTTAGAATGAGCCTTTCATATCTACATAGGGAGCAGGTCTGCCATGTTTCTACAGTAGCCCAGAACGGACAAACCAAACTCTGTCTCTAAAAAGAGCCTTTCACATTTTTCCGTAACCTGAAGGCCACCGTAGTTCTCCGACACGCTTGTGAAACTGCGATAACGTGAGATGCAGAGTGCAAAACCGTGGTACCACCATGCACCGTCAGACTTCTGTTGCTCCTAAAGTAGTGTTATTATGGTAAGGATGGCCTTTGAGCAAGGCAAACGGCGTTACCGTGGTTTTGCATTCGGCGGCTCACATTACCGCAGTCTTGGAAAGGGAGGAGTGAGCGTAGGTTTACTCAGTTGGTTGCAATCTGCAACCACACCACTAGATGGCGCTAAATACCACTGTACCTTTAACTCACAGATATACACATCGTTATCTGGATGTAGTATCTTCATCCTTGTTTCATAATTTGCAGATAATATCAGTACAGGGAGAGAAAAGTGTCATTTTGATGACCTTATAAACCTGCTGATTTATAACTACAAAGTATTCCATTATTTTAGAAGAACAAAATGACCTTGTGAAATGAAACAATTTGTTTTAATTGGCTGGACTAATAAACAAGGTTTGTGTTTTACTGTAGTCCTGTAATACCAGGACTCAGAACTGCGGCACTATTCAGTGCTGCAATCCTCGGAACAAATGTAAGCCAGAAGTCTTTACAGGTTAAACATTGTTCTCTTTGTGGGAGTTTTGCAGTAATCACTAACAGATTCAAATATTTGGGGAATGCCAACAGATTAAGAACAGCTGGAGTCAATAAAATAAAATATTATTTAAATAAAGCACTTCGCTTCGAGATATTTACGTCAACATTTTAGCCCGTCATAAAAGGCACTTTTTCATCTTTCCAGGGAAGTCAAGCCATAAATGAACTGATATCATCTGAGTTTTCCGAGAGCGGTTCAGCAAGCCCACATGACTTCCCATGTGAGGGAATCCCCTTTCTCATCTTAACTAAGTGACTCTTGGAAAACCTAAGTGGATTTCTGTGACTAAAACCCTTCAAGGGCAGAGAAAGCGAAGGAAACAACGATGCACACTTCTCATCCGGCCCAGAATGCATTGTGGTCTTTCATCGTTTCCTCTGCCAAATGTAACATTAAACATCAAGAGATACATGAAACAAACACTATTCAATGTTTAGGAATGTGATTATTCTCAATTATCAGACCTGATTAAGAGCAAGAATGATTCATTTTCAATCCCCTGCACCTCTCAAACCCTGCCCCCGCACTCTATAAGCAGCCGGTCATGTATGTATGGTGTAATGCATTACACAACTCAGAGAGGAAGTGAACCAGGCAACTATCATAAAGAATCACACATGCACATTTCAACGCCAAAGTCACCCACAGTTTCCCATGTGGCTTGTTTTTCTATAATCAATAATAATAATCTTTGTGTGAATCAAAATGCAACTTCCTAATAGAAATATCCAACCATAAAGGTTTATTTACACCAATAATGACCCCTGAAAACCTTACCTGTGACGCCATCTTTGTTACCAAGCAACCAGAACTCATCCACGACACTGAGCACCTCGATGACATCACCGGTGAAGAGTGGCAGCTCCTCGGAGACGCTGGGGAGGAACTCAAAGATGGCACGCACCACCGATCCTGCTTCCATCACTCATAACCTGCAGAGGTAAAAAAAAGAGAAATAAGAGATCAATCATTCCCACATTGTGTTATATTAAAACACAGAATGGTTTGACTAGTTAAAAAAAGTAAGGATTAACAACATGATGCAGATTCCCCATGAGGGAATGAGTCACGGTTTTCTAAACCAGGCACACTGGTGCTATTCAAACTCCTCCTCGCCATACAAATCAACAAATGCCTCACGGAGAGAGTGAGCTCTGGTGAAACAACACCAAGTGAAAGGGGGAGTGAGAGCGTGAGAAACCTGCAATAAAAGGAGACAGAAAAGCAAAAAAGAGAGCCGTACTTAAGAGGGCTGAAGGACATTCCTCGCCACTCTGCTGTCCTTCTCCTGTTTCTCTGCTCTCTCGTGAGGAAACGAGGGTTAAGGATGTACAATAACTACAGCTCTGTGTAATCTGGAGGACTGGCAGATGCAATAACTCACACACTCACGTGCTAGGCAAGTATTTCTACCTATACTGTATGTTATCTCTGACCTTTGACCTTTGTGTCTCTCATTCTGAAACTTCCCAGTAGCCATATAAGCCACTGTTTTGACATTTCTCCTTGCTTGTTTTGTATGACGCAATGTGACTCATGTTTTCTGGTAATTCAAGAAATAAATAGTCTATGTGAAACAACCACATGGTAAAATTATTATTAGTATTCTCCTTCATGAATTCAATACGTGACAAATGAAAAGTACTGAGTATTTTCTCATTTAATTAAGAGCTTTAATGCAAAATGAACATAACAGTTTTAAGCTAAATTATGAAGAGAAAAAAATTAATAAATATGTCCTATTTTTACATGCATGCACACAAATACAGAGTTTGATCAGATTTTCTGAGACATTTGAGTTAGTTTGTGCTTGATATTATCAACTTAGACGAAATAACTATCATGATATCTCGATATATGATTTCATCACGATACGATTCCATTGAAAGATGATAATATATCATATTGAATTATCGCCCAGCCCTATGTTAAAGCATGGAAGGTGTCCCATTTCTTCTCCTTTGCTCACTCATCTCACTTCATTTCTTCACCTACTAGTTGGTTTAATGAAATGAATGCACCACCTGAATAAATAATACCCAGACGGCTACTGATCTGAGCTTTATTTTGAAATGAAGGAACAGGTTCCGTTCTGTTCTGAAGTAGGATGAGTGGTTCACATCCAATTCAGTGGAATATAATCACTTGGGCTGCCCCGTATTAGTCGGTTAGTTGACTCATCTGTCGTTTTGGTCTTAGTTGACTAAGATTTCTTTAGTCCATTAATCATTTTTTTATGCTTTTTTCATGCTGAATGACTTATTTATAATAAACTTATGAGCACATCTCTAAACACAAGATTTAAAGTGGTGCTTTTGTTTGATTCTTTGTGGAGAAACTCAGTTTCACAGATCTGTTAATTAACTAATAGATTAGTTGACAAAATCGTTTAACCGATTAAGAATTTCTTTGGTCTAGGACAGCCCTAATAATCACATTTACCAACTCCTGCTCTTCTTAAATGAGCATCAAGCACCTCCAATCATGTTTAAATCCCCTAGCAGTGTATGTATGTAAGTATGTTTCCCTTTTAATCACCTAGGAAAATGATTCAAATTTGTGCTCAGTAGCTGATCTTCAATTAGCAACAAAATGAGCGAACACACAAAATGAGAAAAAAATTCCATTTAATAAGTATTCCACCAGCCCCTGTGTATCATTATCTGGAGACAGACTAACCACAGGTGGGGATGGACACGCTGAAAGAGACGGGAAATGGGAGAAGAGGGCCGTAGTTCGCCTCAGTCAATGGGGCCTCTGTTAAAGTGGGCCGACGGAGCCGAGGGGGGGGAAGAGGATCGGAACTCTAGTCCACTTTAGTGCCACCGTCTCTGGGGAGAGACGCGGCTCAGGTTATCCTACGTGTGTGGTTGTGGACGTAGATATGACCAGGGTTAAATGAAGGAAGAATGTGAGTGTGTTTGGGTTTCTCAGTGAAGGTTAAGCTGCACTGTTTTGCTTAACAAAAGCAGTTAGTGCTCACAGTTCTGTAGTGAAGAAGGTTGTGAACTCAACACCACATAGTGTGAAAGCCACAGTGAAACCAGAGCCAAGGCTTTAACTAATGCAAGCCAGAGGGAGGTGTGCAAGTAGAGGTTAAAACAGGCTCTGTATACATGTATTCAATGGAACAAAAGCCTCTTATGTTCTTTCTTCATCTTTCTTGTTTATCCTCAGTTCAAATGAAACAATAGCTGCCTGTCCTGACATGCACACAGGTGAATCACATTTCACTCATCTTTGAGAAATGGGTTTCATGAAACAGTGGGTGATAATGATCTTCCCAACAACTCACAGCCTCGCAGCATTTTAGAAAGATAAAGTTCTCGATAAAAATGCATGAACTTTGTGTGTTTGGTAGGTTAGAAGTAAATAAAGATATCTCATCTCCCTCCAAGAGAGCAAAAGGCACTTTAGACTGTCACGTTAAGAGGGGTTGAAAATGTTCTGACTGTGTTGTCCTGACAGCCTTTCACAATAAATAAAAGAACACGAATGTGTGTAATTTCGCAAAGGATTTCTTCTTTCTCAGTGTATCAAGTAGGGTTGCACAACGAATCGAATATTAATCGCAATCACAATTTTGGCTTCCCACAATCACATTACATGATCACTGCGATATTGACGTTTTAAAATGCGTGATCTGCTCATCAAAAATGCTGCAGCATTATCGGATCAAGCGCTTCCTAAACTAACAGATTAAAGTTTTGGCTTCGCTTTTGGGTTAGATATTATCTATGCAACCAATGTGTTTATGATTAAATTGAGAACATAAAATTGTTTATCTAGCTCTTAATGTTGCTAATTTTGCTCTTGAAGTGCACCAGATTGAAGCATTTAACCTTAACATGTAGCTAACCGGGTGAATATTCCTGTATTATTTTCATATTGCAATATATATAGCAGAAAAAAAATATTGCAAAGTCAGCTGTGATCAACATCGTGCAGCCCTTATTTGTACATTAGCAGGAATGTAGTCAGCATTGAAGTGAAAACAGCACGACAGAAGGTCACACCATACATAGCGACCTAAACGTGTTACAAACCACAACAACTTCAAAGCTGTGAAATAGAGAAGTGTGTTTAAGGGGTGTTGTGACCAACCGATCATAAACCAACATGAAACAAACAGTATGCCATCAGTGATCAGTCAAACACTTGCAATCTACAGTTTGTTTTAGAAGCAAATGCCTGCATGTATTTGCAGTGTCCAGATCTTTTTTATAATCAAATAAATGGAATAATAATCAATTAAATTTGGATGACAGTGGTATTGTTACGTCTCTCGAAACTCCACTAATGTGCGTTGAAGAGAAAGCTTTAAATTTGCTTGTAAGAAATATTTCATCATCTTCATTTCTGTCTTCCTGTGTGTGGTGTGATAACACAATGTGTGTTTCACTGCATGTGAAATCCATTTTGTACATTGCAATCTTCTTTTCACATGCATACTTTGTTTAGAGTAATTATATTAATGTCTCAAAATGAATGTGGTGAAAATCAACAGTATCAAATTCACCACTTGACTGCATCTGCTCCACAGCGGAGCTCACAACCAACACCCAGAAAACCAAACCTCTTTCCACACGTGACTGACTGCAAGCGCCAGTCAGGACCTGTGAAGAGTCACTGGGCGGCTGCAGCTTCCTTCAACTTAATCCTCAGATTTGCATCCAGCCAGACAAGCTCCTTAGTGTTATTTATGGGTCTGTCAGTGTGTCAGTGGCCCCTGTGCTTGGTGACGTTTACCCCCTGATCTCTGGCAGATGATAACACAAGCCGCCTGATGGAAACACAGTGATACTGCGGTCCCGCACAATAGTTGGACATGATTCAATTAACATTTTACACAGGACAGCTGACACATAAATCAGCTCATATCTTTTAGAAGTTTCGACACAGTAAATGCAATAAAGCGCAAAATCAATCTATGCCCTTAAAATAAATAATAAATTAATTGTATTTTTTGCAAATAGTAAAATGATTCAGTGTCATATGAGTAACATCATGAAAAGCTACTGCACACTGAACTAAGATGGTGATCATACAGTAGTAAATAATGCAGCTGTTAAACATCAGCATGTTAGCAGAGCTGACATTGCATGGCATGGCTGTACACTCATGTTATATTATACAACTACTAAATATTGGTGGAATGTGTTAATATAATGCTATATTATATGCTTGTATTGACTATAGCACAGGGATACTCAACTTGCTTTTTCCCGGGGACCACTTTTGCTAAATGACAGGATGTCAGGGCTAGTTAATAAACAAACATTAATAATGTATCAGATAAAATGAATAAATCTTAAAAAGGATCATAACTCATCTTTCTTTGAATTTCTTTATTTTCAAATTAACTGACTTATTAACCAAATTGACTTAGCACAAAGATTGACACCCACTTTTTTTTTTTTTGATAAACAAGCTCTATTAGTCTATTTCGATGCTTTCTTTATGCACTCTGGCACCTTATTTACATAAAAAGCATAAAAAATCCCATTGTGAATCGATTTATTTTCATTGTGAATTCGAAAATACCCTATCATGGGCCAGATTTGGCTCGTTTAAGCTGTGTATCACTGGCATGGCACAATGTTAAGCTTCAGTGTGTAACCAAACTCCTTGATGAACTCTAGTTTAATGTCTATATAACATCCCTATAAGGCCCAGCCCTACTTCAGACATGTCTCAACCTATTTAACTGAGGACAAGAGTGATTATAGTTTCAATTTCTATCCAGCTAAGTCTCGTTCATTCTACTCCTTGTAGGCCAATTACACATTTCCACTGCACAAATTGAATCAAGTAGCAGTAAGCATTAATTAGGGATCATCTTGCTGATGTACAACACAAAAAAATGTATGTGAACATACTCCCAGATTACACCAGCAGAGTTATGAAGTTATTTGATCCAAATACCTAAACACCAGTTTCACAATGCCACAATTGATTTTTTCTTCCTCTCATTGTAAACGCCTACTTGTGCATGTTTCAGTGTGCCTCATTCTGACTCACACCATCACCAGCTGAGGACCATTTTGTTTGGATTTGAAAAAAAAAAGAGAGGGAAAATCCAGATCACGTTAGGAGTAGCAGGCGAGTCTGGAGAAAATGTTTCAACCACATTGGTAGTGAACTAATGCCAGATTGTACCAAATGACTGTCCTTCCATACTGCTTACCCACCACTGCAGGGCACGTCTCGGAAAAGTACAAAGGGCAGATCACAAACTGAAACAAGGCTTACACAGGTGTGTCTCTTCTATTAGGATTTATGAGGTCTTGATAAGCAGTGGGACTCTGATCATGACTAAGTATCCTGGAACAAAGTACTCCTGACAACAGAGAAAACTATTTAAACAGTAAAGAAATATAATGTCACCAGAGAAGAATAAGAGTTTGGTTGTTGTTATCTAATTCAATTTAGTGTTTGAATACAGAATTATAGACATAAATCAAAGTCTATTGCTTCAACAACACTGATGACATAATAGAAGAACAGTGAGTTTTTTAGAGAAACAGAGAGGGTGAATGAGACAGTGTGAGTGGGACTAGTGTGTGTGCCACTTGGCACCGTCCTGGAGAAAGTCACGGGACTACGACAGACCGCTAAGTCAACAGCTGACACACACACACACACACACACACACACACACACACACACACACACACACACACACTGTATATAATATACACACACATCACAGCTGACGGTGGGACAAAGCACCAACTGTCTGACCTGAGACACGGCCCTGAAGCCATCATCACCCTTTAATAAACTACCTGTGCATGTGCGTTTGTGTGTTTCCAGACAGAACTAATCAGCATATGATGCAATTCAAACAAGGATAAGCATGTGATGGAAAGTATGTGGTAGATACAGGAAAACATCTGTCTTTTTTCACTCCAATTAATGCAACCTCTAATCAGTTTCTAAAGATAGTCTGAAGAGGAAGACATCACACTGACTAAGTAGACCCCTGGGTGAGATAAGAGGGGCTGAACGATTAACCATCTTTATATTAAAATCCTAATTTAAAAGAGTGCAATTTTTAAAACTCGCAGAAGCCACAATTTCCGTTGTAACTTACATAGTTAACAGTGTCTTAAAAAGCTGTAGCACGTGACAGTTAAAAAACCATGACTGCTGATTTGGCAGGATATGTCATCTGTTGTTAATTAACGTTAATTCTGCGACTTGGCAAAACCACAACAAAGAAATTTGGCTGCTGTCTGGTGAACATGCTCTCTTGTTTACTAGCATCTGTTCTATTTAAGTTTGTCCAAAACTAATGTAATGTTTTCATAAATGGGAGCTAAATTGACATTTGTTTTCTATAAAAAAAACTAGGCAAGTTTACTTCGAAAGTTGACTTTTCATTATCTGGCTTTTGTTACCTCTCGGCCAAGAAAGTAATGTTTTCAGTTTGGTTTGTTTATTTAGCAGGATTACAGAAAAATTACAGGCCCAGTTTGCATTGGTAGAAAGGTGTAGCGTGGGCCAAGGAAGAACCCCGGATCTGAATCACGGGGCGGATACACAAATAATTGTTCACTTTTGTTAACCCTGCAAGATGGGGCAATTTTAAATAATAACTGCACTTTTAAATCACAATCAGGTATCAGCAAAAAAAAATTGCGATTAGATACTTTCCTTGAATCTTTCAGAACTATATACTGTACATAATTATTACCTCCGCCAAGGAGGTTATGTTTCTGATTCGGTTTGTTTGTCTGTTTGTCAGCAGGATTTTGGAAAAACTACTGGCCCGATTTTCATGAAACTTGGTGGAATGGTGTAGCGTTGGCCAAGGAAGAAACCATAAAATGCTGGTGCAGATCTGAATCATGGGGTAGATACACTCGTTATTTTTGTCTTATGGAAACAGCCTTGCCTTTCTAGTTTTAATTGTATAACTGTCCTAACTCGTCCACCTTTGCCTTTGCTGCAAGGCATCTCAAGTTTGCCTCTACAGGTACGGCAGGGTGAGTGCTGAAACACTGTGTTTCAGTGTGGATACAGAGTGGAGGAAGTGGGATCTGCTGACTGCCTGTACCTTTTATTTAACAGGGTCATCTGATGCCAACAATGAAGCCGCTGCCTCATTATCTGTCTGCCTGCCAGGACGACCAGTGTGCCATTCATCCTATTCACATATACTGGAGTGGCAGACTGGCACGTGCACACGGCCTGGTAGAAGCCTCTGGAGTGGGCTGGATGACAGCTGATGTCTTTTGATACTGATTGTTTACTGTGCTGCAGTCAGTGTTGGTCCTCCCATCCAGAGTGCTGAGTCCACTGAAACGCATTCACCTCGAAACAACATCCCCAGAGCAGGTGACCGGCCAGTGGACGGTTCTGGATATTAAAAACTGTGGGACATCTGTTGCTTTTCTTTTGACCCGTCTAGTCTTTCAGCACATGTGATGGGGGGGACGAGTGGGGGAGAATGACAGGGCTCTGTATGGCTGACAGTTGTCAACACAAGTCATGTGGTTTTCTAACCATCTGTTTGTGGCCCACAGACCCACTGTAGAATAGTGACATAACCAATTTTGGATATTATTATTATTTTGTTTCCATTGCAAATAAAATGTAATGAACCAAAGCAGGAATAAATAAATGTTGGATAAAATGGTTGAGATCTGAACCAACATCAAACTTTATGCTCTGTGACTGGTAAATAATGTGTCAAACAGTACACACACACACATAAACCCATATGCATTCTGCTGGCTTGGTGGTCTACTGTAATGTACACTATATATATATTTGGTCTATAAAATGTCAGTCTTAAAGCCCTTGGTTACGTCCAGTGGGCAACGAAAAGTAAAGCCAATGTGGAAGTGCCTTAAACTTGCATTCTTTCTAACAGCCAGCAGGGGGCGACTCCTCTGGTTGCAAAGAAGTCTGATTGTATAGAAGTCTATGAGAAAATGAGCCTACTTCTCACTTGATTTATTACCTCAGTAAACATTGTAAACATGAGTTTATGGTCTCAATTGCTAGTTTCAAGTCTTCTTCAATACAGCATGATGTTCATTTAGTAAATTACGGTCCCATTTAGAGTCAAATAGACCATAAAGCAGGGGATGCTTTAGGGCGTGGCTACCTTGTGATTGACAGGTCGCTACCACGGTATTGAGTGTTCGTGTTTTCTTCTTACAACTTTAAATCTTTCACAGTGTGTTCTCAGTTCAACAAAGTTAATTATAAACTTTTTGGTCAACTAAAAATCTTATTCAGTATTTGGTTTTACTTAACTCCACCATCTCGTGTCACTTTTGGTTGCAAAGATGGCAACAGCCTAAAACCAAGATGGCGACAGCCAAAATGCCGAACTCAAGGCTTCAAAACGGCAGTCCACAAACCAATGGGTGAGGTCAGAGTGACTACATCCAGTTTGTATATACAGTCTATGATTACGTCTTGAAAATGCTTATTTTGTCTGAACAAAGTTCCACAATCCAAAGATATTCATTTTACTGTCACATCAGACAAAGAAAGTAACAAATCATATAAATGAGATGCTAAAACTAGGAAATGTTTGGTATTTTTGCTTAAAAAAATACTTCAATTGTGACTAGTTTATCAAAATAGTTGCTAAATATTCTGTCAAGTGACCACAGTAATCGATTAATCAACTAACTGTTTCAGTTCTAATCACATACCGTGTGATTTTCTAAGTTCAAAACCAGCCTGGGGGCCTTTGTAGCAGGCAACCCAGTTTCTGCCGTTCATGTTATCTTCTAAAGGCAATCCTCCTCAAAAATCAATGTAGTACGGTGCCACATTCTGCTCTAATGACTTTGTACTAAACAACAAGTAAAACGCAGGACAGTGACGCGAGCCGCCTGGCTTTAAAGTGCATTTCAACCAGATGAGGCAGCACGACGTGGCTTCAGCCAGCTGGATGAAAAGAACACATCTGGCGAGCTGAGTCAAATGTCTAAAGACGCACAAACTCTGTTGAAATATTTGGCGAAGCTGTCCCGTTCCACTCAGACATGCAAACAGTAAACACATACACAGAGAGCATGCAGACATACAGTACTATACACTAACATGCCAGCTCTGCATTTCAATACAAACAGTCACTGGAGTGGAGACAAAGCCTATTTTGTCACAAGGCCACCATCAATTTGAATTGCTTACATAAAGAGACAGGAAGGACTGTTCCTTTTTATTTAAAATAGCCCAAACAGAATGCTGACTTCTGTGGTTGTTAGGGTGACGTATCAGTTTGTGAATGCATCAGACCAATATTGTCCATTTCCCACTCAGTGTTGTCCACCTTGAGACGGAAATCCTCCCTGACTGTCGCTACATAAAAAAATCTGTAAAAATTGCAGAATTTACACATTTAATTTAATAATGATTCTCAATCTGGTTAACTGTTATTCAGTTATTTTAACTTATTTTAGCTCTTATTTCTATCATATATATCAGTTATGATAACATTTTCTCACCAAATTATTTTAAAATATAGCCGATTTTTAATAACCAGCTGTCAGATAATAAAGTTAACATTCACCCATTTTTTTCAACTTTAAAATAATGTGGTATAGTTTGACATTTTGGGAACTACAGTATTGTTACTTGCCCAGAGTTATGCTGAATTCACACCAGGCAGCGGCGAAGTGCAACATGCCGCAATAATGCCATTTTTTCTGGGGCTGGGAGACATATTCATGTGTTTCAAGCGGGGAGACATTTTTTGTAACATAGGTCAACATGTCACAGGAGTCACATGGTTGTGGGTAATCTCTGGCTGCACTTCGCCACTAAAAGTTAAACTTTTCCCAACTTTTGTTTGGGAGCACTTCGCCAGAGAGTCAAACGGCCACAACTCACTGAGCTTGAGAGCGGCCGCCGCAGCTTTTCATAGACATTGCATGGCAGCGCGCTGCAGGCCGCACTTTGCCACTGCTCTGGTATGAATTCGGCGTTAAAGCTGGAGTGCGGTACTTTTCTCTCCTCCTTCTGGCAGTGAGAGTAATTACAATACAGGAGAGACCGTAGCAGCTTGGAGAATTGCAGAAAATCCTAAGAAGCGTCCAAGAAAAGTTTCTGGAGTGGATGCTAAATGACAGTGGTGTGAATCTTAGCTTAGCATAAGGACTGGAAACAGCTGGCACACTGGGAGGGTTGTCCAAATAAATAATAAAATAATCCGTGGCTACTCGATGAGCTGAGTCATCTTCCACACCTCTGTACTTCCACAGCTGTCCTGTCTTGTTTGCATCTTGTCAGGACAAAAACTTTGCTTTAGAAATGGCAAAAATGTGTTTCTATTCTGCGCACTGCCTCATTTATACGAGTTGAAATACTTCTCCTTATTGTAACTTTTCTAACATTAGAGCAAGATGTGTTGCTGCTGCTACATGAGTGTAGGGGAAAACCCTGGGTGGGTCCGTGGAAAAAGACTGGAAATACTCTTTTTGGCTCATCCATTGCTCTACGTCCACCTTCGTCTTTTTACATTTTCATTCACTTGGCATCTCTGCAGTTTGGCGAGCACACAGGCATCCCTCACAGGAATGTGCTTATTTTTCGGCCTCCATTTCATCCCTTTCTTTAACTTCTTTCTCTCGCATATTTGTCTCTTTCTCAAGCATGCACGTGTTGAATATTAATGGCTTTCATGACACACACACACACGTAGAAACACACACTGGGTGGAACTGCTCTTTTGAATAAACATTTCCACAGCGAAGAGGAGGACAGCTCGGATGTCTGAGCTCAGAGGGCAGAGACGGCGTTGTCACGGTTACAGGGATCTGTTTGGACAGCGGAGGGTTTTCCCTGAGAGAACCCCCAGAGGTGCCCGAGGATATGCCGCCCCCTTGAAACATGGCTGAGCCTTGTTCTAATAGTTTGCATATGAGCGGTTACATAACTGATCCCCCCCCCCCGCTTGGAATCACATCATGACATGCCTGCAGAAACATGATCAATTCATCATGGAGGGTGAAAGAAGTGTGCTCTTTTTCGTGGCCGAAATCCATCCAAACGCTAAATTCTCACATTTTCTTCCCAAACATTTAAACAGTTCAATGTGAATTGAGGACATTGACAAGAGACTGCCAACGTGGTTTTGTGAATCAACTCTTGGGACAGCTCACTGGGCTTGGCCTGGAATAATCTACACACAGGACTGTAAATCAGCTCCATATGAATTCAGAAAAAGAGCCCAGAAACACTGGCAGTGCTATCTTGAAATGTTCTCAGACGTAACAAGCAAATATGTGAGAAAACTCACATGATTTGCTCTCAGTTTCAGAAACAATTGTACATGATTAAATAAAGCATATTAGGGTGTAAAAGTTCAACAGAAGTCTCTATGGTCCATAAAACTGCTGTCCACAGAGATGTTATCGCCATTCAATTTTTATAAGATCATAAAACTGCTATCTATCATATTTGGCCTAGGTACCAATCACTTTCATTTGTTTAAGGATGTTAGCAAGGAGAGCAAAGTCCAGCTTCAAGTCTCAAGCCACTGACAAGTAAACTGCGAAGTAACTGCGAAGTAAGTATGTTGCAGAATATCAAATACAGTATGGGGGTCAAAGGGTCATTAGGTAAGAGTGATGGCATTTGAACATTTTATGTCTATCAAAGCAAATTTATGCTACTTATTTAAGGAATTTATCATCTACCCAGTAAGGCAATTACAATTTTGGCTTCCAATGATTATGAAAACAAGATAATTTACATAAAACGATTATTATGCGGCGTTCCGTTTCACAATGATGTTCTGGTTTTGTTAGGATGGGTTGAATGCAGAGGTAAAATTTTATGTATTTACCTGTATGTATAAGACCATTCCAATAAAGTTTAAGTCAAAAAAAGTTTTTTAAATCCAACACACCCCTTTCCTTTACAGCCGTGTGCTTTCGCCCCGCTCGGCATGTCAGGTATAGAAGGATCCCCTTGTGGGAACTCTCCCCGGCGCTGGCTGGCCTTTGCCAGGCGTATTTCCTCCATAGTGGTGCGCTGCGAACGGCTTTAGGTCAGCTTGGAAAAGCCCGGGGTGAAGGTGGCGCTACAGCACCCGATGCCTCCGTGCCCTCTCTCCCTGCGGCGAGAGATCCTCGCTTGCCTGTCAACCGGGACGGACTGTCCTCAGTGCGGCAATATCGGCAAACCCACCTGGCCCTTCTTGACACACAGACTCTGTCTACTTTTACCATGCATTCTGGGTGTGACTTTTTCACCATTTCATATCTATATAACCAGAATGTTTATATGTTTAAATTGTTTACTAGAGCACAAAGTTTGTCCTATAGCTCTAGCCTCTTACTTTAGCTCTCACCAGATTGATGCATTTACAAAATGTTCTTTCTAAATACATGGTGTTTCCAAAGTCAGTGAGTAATTGTGTTAAATAAATCGGGATCTCAATATTGACCAAAATAATCATCATTATGATTTGGGCCATAATCAAGCAGCCCTAGTACCCAGTAGCATGGTAACCCTGACAGTACCAGCTAACTAACTGGGCAGAAGACTGAGCCTTGATGAAGAGCTTTTCTTGTTTAGTCTGTCTTCATGCAACCATGTCTCTCTGTCTTCATGGCTTTTTCTCTGTCTAGTCCA
The DNA here is from genome assembly GCA_916701655.1 of Sebastiscus albofasciatus. Taxonomy (NCBI): domain Eukaryota; kingdom Metazoa; phylum Chordata; class Actinopteri; order Perciformes; family Sebastidae; genus Sebastiscus; species Sebastiscus albofasciatus. The sequence goes on from CAKAOI010029448.1 coordinate 26,789, forward strand.
ATCTTCACAGCTCATTAAAAACATATTTAGACATCACCAAAGACTCTCCTCCTCTCTCTCTCTCTTATACCCTGAACCATATGATTAACTCCAGCGAGCCTGGAGCCAAAATGCAAAGTCCACGTGTCAGCTAAGCATTGCTATGCTGAAATATCCCTCTTATTATGATATCTGATGAGGCAAGTTCATGCTTCATCCCTCTCTTTGCAGTCTCTGCTCATACTGGCACTAAAACTCCACCTCCCGCTTTTCACATCCAGTTTAAATCAAGTTAATTCTCCTGCCTTTTCCTGCCTATTCAGCCAAACTAATGCTGTGCTCCCAGCAAAGAACGTAAGGAATGTTCTTTTTTTTAAATGTCCCCTGAAATGATGGCGTATTACGTAATATAGGATGGCATTTTGAATTTTCCTGTTTTTCCCATGCATCATCAAGTTATTTTTATTAGTGCTATTTTGCTCCGCTTGACATTCTGCTTTTGTTGGAGTGCTTTCGGTTGGTTGCAATTCTAATCACATCACAGTGATGCTCTATGTTGCTGTTACAATATACACAATGACACGTTTCACTGGATTAATTGGAGATAGCTACTGCACAGTGTTTGTGATATGCAAACTGGCACAAACAGCTCAAGTTTCTTTGTCACCTAGTAGTGACATAGGACCCGGATGCAAGTGTTGAATAATTCAGAGTGAAGGATGTTTCAAAAGCAGGTCAACAGAGGAGAGAAAGATACCCTTGATTAGTGTAAGTTAAAGAAGCAAGGGGTTTGCCAGGTATGAGGAAGAAGAATTAAAAAATACACTGTCATGCAGAGTCCTGGTACACATGACAGAACACGTTTCTTTCATTTTCACATAGAGATTGGTGGATGGATCCCTGCAAGCATGGAAAAATACGGCGTGTGCCAGTACCAAAACACTGTAACTCCTACACTGACACTGCAGCAAAAGAGCAGAAACCAAACTGGTGTTGATGGAGTAAAAATACTTGTATCCTGACTGCAGTCTGGCTAGTTTAAAGGCAAGTATCATTTAGTATTTGGTGATTTTGGTCAGTGTGAAACAACATATTCACTCCCTTTTGTTTATGAACATGCACATGTGGAACAGAACATGATAACAAACATTGAGGATGATGATAAACTGGCGTGCAGCAGAGATTCAATCAACAACAGCGCGAGTTTAATCTAAAGTTCTGTCGCTGTTTTGGATTTCACACTTTCTAGGATGAACCAGAGCTCCATAAGGACTAAAGCACCATGACATCATATCAAAGGCACATACTGTATTGTGCTAATAGAACAAACATGTGGGCATCATGTCACAGCTCAACAAACAAGAGATAAATGCTGAGGAAGAGAGAGAAGGAGGCAATCCGTTGCTTTACCTGTTAACCGACTCTGAAAACGTCGGGTCTGTTCTGATTATTAAGAGATATTCTGACAGGTAAAACTCACGATACTGAATGTCACTGCTGCTCTGTTTATTCATGGAGTTCCTTAAAAGGTGAAATCATGGATGAATGTCATATTTAAACAGTGAGCATTGTGTTTGGGAGATTCCTCCTATAATAACTGTGGCTATAATCTATCTTTTGCCTTTAATTACATATTTAAAAAGTCATACATTAATGTGGTTGTCAGCCTTAGTGGAGTACATTTGGTCCATATTCAGCCCATATTGTGCATCGCTTTGCAGCTCCGAGTCTGTTCCACTAAATCTGGATAGCTGACTCAGTCCAAGTGACAAACTGGACATAATTCAGCTTCAAACTCTTTTTTGTGCCAAGCGTCTGAGTCAACTGCATAACAGACCTACAGACTGCTGCTGTCAGAGCTTGAAAGTCTACAGACCCTATACAGTCAGCAGTGGTTCCCAACCTATGGAAGCTTTATGGGGGCTCGCAAGGCCTTCTTGATTTTAAAGATAACTTTTTTTTAAATAGTTGGCCTATATCTCAGCATTTCATTCATTTCCCACTCTCTGCTTAACAGCCTTATCCTGCACTAGAAAGGTACGCAGTTAAAACAACCAAAGAGCTGATAGCGTCAGGAAGAAGAAAACAAAAAAAGAAGCCCATTAGGTATTTATGATTGTTAAAAATAAGAAAAATGCAGAGAAATGTATAACATTTTCCCTAAAATAACAGGAAAACTCATCTCTGATGCAATATTCACTGGAATGAATCTGCTCAAAATTCATCCAAATTGCTTATTTTACACAAACTTCCAGTAGTTACTGCATTCACTGTTATATTATTTGGCTTATATGGATTTATATCCATAAAATGTATAATTTCGCCAGTTTATTCAGTGACAGAAAGGGGGTCCCTTAAAGGTGCTATTCATAACATTCAGCCACTAAATGCTGCACTCTCCCTCCCCCGTTCCATTGCATTCACTTCACAACAAATGGTTGCCAGTTCGCTGCATAACCTGCATATTTTCATGGTTGAGTGGAATGACTCAGACAGACAGACAGTTACTGTATGTCAAGTGTATGAAATTAATCTTTTGTGATAGAGTAAAAGTCATTTTGCAACATGTAGCTATAGACCTACATTGTTGCCACGGTAAATACTCCTTTATCCTGCAGCCTGATGGAGACACCGGTGTCACACTCAGCCATTTATCCGTTTTCCACACTAACTGGCAACTTGATCACTGACGACCCAGAGATACCACTTGACACCAACGTCGTTTTACTATTGGCTCACAACCCTTGTTAGAAGTGGAAACCAATTGTCAGATATCTTCCACAGAGATAAAACATAACATCCATTAGAAAACTTAAGGAATCCATTGATACCAACCTATGTCATACAAGATTGGCACGTGGGAGGTTAAATAACGCTTCAATCTTGCACAAAATTTTGGCGAGGAAAAACTGTCATGGCCATTTTCAAAGGGGTCCCTTGACCTCTGACTTCCAGATATGTGTACAAAAATGGGTTCTATGGTTACCCATGAGTCTCCCCTTTACAGACATGCCCATTTTATGATAATCACATGCCGTTTGGGGCAAGTCATAGTCAAGTCAGCACACTGACACACTGACAGCTGTTGTTGCCGGTTGGGCTGCAGTTTGCCGTGTTATGATTTGAGCACATTTTTAAGCTAAATGCAGTATCTGTGAGGGTTTCTGGACAATATCTGTCATTGTTTTGTGTTGTTATTGATTTCCAATAATAAATATATACATGCATTTGCATAAAGCAAGCATATTTTCCCACTCCCATGTTGATAAGAGTATTAAATACTTGACAAATCTCCCTTTAAGATACAATTTGAACAGCTAATAATTTGCGTTTAAATGAATCATGATTAAATATTTTAATCGATTGACAGCCCTATTATTGATATAACCTTTAAGGAAAAAGGTTGGGAACCACCACCCTAACATACACTATATGGTATGTTTCTCTGTCTACAACATACTTTTGGTGTAATGTTTGCATCTACACTTATTTGGTCTTTGAAACAGACATTCCTGTCTGGTCTTTTTATCCTTTAAACCACAGAACAACACCTCTAACTGATTATAAGATAGAGCAGATAGATAGATCAGATAGAGCAGAATAAGAGTAGAGAAAAACAGTTCTAACAGTGTGCTTGTGACCAGACCACCATGATTAAATGTGTGTGACCAGAATATTCCCTCAGTGAGTGTATAATGAAGTGTACTATGTGTTGGTGTGTCTCTCACATGGTGGAACAACTGACAGCAGCAGCAGCCACAGGTGACAAGACAGACAGTAGGGGGGATTATTTGGTCTGCAGCACTTGTGTCCACAGCCATCACTACTCATTCAGATCACGTCATTAGTCTGTTTTAGCCTCATAGTAGCTCTGTATTCACACTGGGGAGGATAAATCCTGTTAAAAAAAAACACTTTTCAGCTCCTGTCACAGCACAAAGTGTCTCCAATAAGTATAATAAGAGGAAAATGCAGCATTATTACTCTCATGGCTCTCTGTCTGAGTTGAACACGTGCAATGTAAATGGGCAATAACACGTTGGTCACTTTTGTGTCACTTTTGTGCAATGTAAATACTGCAAATCTACTGTTACGGATATGTGCAATAACATATGCTGATCACTCTGTGCAATAATTATCTGATGCTGTGCAATGATTATATAATTATTTGATGGACACTTTGTGCAATAATCTGGCAAAATTGTAATCAATATACATGCTGTATTTTTATATTTTATATTGTATTATCTTTTATATTTTTAATATTTATACTGCACTATCTCTTTTTTATTATATTATCTTTTATATTTTTAATATTTATACTGCACTATCTCTTTTTATTGTATTATCTTTTATATTTTTAATATTTATCCTGCACCATCTCTTTTTTATTGTATTATCTTTTATATTTTTAATATTTATACTGCACTATCTCTTTTTTATTGTATTATCTTTTATATTTTTAATATTTATACTGCACTATCTCTTTTTGTATTGTATTATTTTTTATATTTTTATATTTATACTGCACTATCTCTTTTTTATTGTATTATCTTTTATATTTTTAATATTTATACTGCACTCTCTTTTTTTATTGCATTATCTTTAATATTTGTAATATTTATACTGCACTATCTCTTTTTTATTGTATTATCTTTTATATTTTTAATATTTATCCTGCACCATCTCTTTTTTATTGTATTATCTTTTATATTTTTAATATTTATACTGCACTATCTCTTTTTTATTGTATTATCTTTTATATTTTTAATATTTATACTGCACTATCTCTTTTTGTATTGTATTATTTTTTATATTTTTATATTTATACTGCACTATCTCTTTTTTATTGTATTATCTTTTATATTTTTAATATTTATACTGCACTCTCTTTTTTTATTGCATTATCTTTAATATTTGTAATATTTATACTGCACTATCTCTTTTTTATTGTATTATCTTTTATATTTTTAATATTTATCCTGCACCATCTCTTTTTTATTGTATTATCTTTTATATTTTTAATATTTATACTGCACTATCTCTTTTTTATTGTATTATCTTTTATATTTTTAATATTTATACTGCACTATCTCTTTTTGTATTGTATTATTTTTTATATTTTTATATTTATACTGCACTATCTCTTTTTTATTGTATTATCTTTTATATTTTTAATATTTATACTGCACTCTCTTTTTTTATTGCATTATCTTTAATATTTGTAATATTTATACTGCACTATCTCTTTTTTATTGTATTATCTTTTATATTTTTAATATTTATCCTGCACCATCTCTTTTTTATTGTATTATCTTTTATA
>CAKAOI010029449.1:0-10780 GCA_916701655.1 Sebastiscus albofasciatus
GTTAAGTGAAATGGACAGCACTGTTTAAAAAACAAAAACCCCTAAGGGAAGAAAGATGTGTGTGTGTCAGTCACTACCCCACCATGTTTTTTTTTTTCCCTAACTGAGTGGGTGTCATCATGACCACTTCCTGTAAATGACGTGGGATGGTCTTAAGTTTTCCCCACTGTGGTTGTCGTGGAAACAATGAGTCACACGAGGTGGAGCTCTGACATTCCTGGAAGTGATCCCAACATGCATCAGCCCGAGTTGGGGAATCCACATTCCTACTTGTGTTTTAGCCTACCGCTCTCTCTCTGTCTCTGCCAGAGCTTTGTCGCGGCGTGGCAAAACCAGAACAAGCTGGCTGAAAAGACCAAACTGACAGGTAGAGTGTCAGAGTGTGTAGTACTTACAACGGTGTACATGCTCGAGTGTTAACACAAATACACATGTATAGGAATTCATTTAGAGAAGCGGGTTAAAGGTTGGACACGAATAGATAAGTGATATCCAGTCTGAGTACTGGGAAGAGAAGAGAACTATAGAAGAAATCTAGCAGCAGGAATACGGAGTTGGAGGACTCAAGAGACTGGAGCTAAATCCACCCTGTTGTAATGGAAAACAGAGGATACAGGATGCCTGTCTCTGACTGCACAAAGCTCATAAAAAATAAGGCGTGGGAATTCACATGCCAAAGATTTTTTAATGTTTTTTTATTTATTTTTATTATGTGCATTCTTACTTTGTTTGTAAAGGTGTCTGCCCTCACCACCAAACTGAAAATATAAAAAATATTCAGCCCAATCTATATTGTATCTCTTTTAATTTTTACTTTCCTTCCTTCCAATATGGTTGTCTCAGTATGAACCAATTTCTTTTGTACTTTTTCTCTTAGGTATTAATTAGTGTCGCACAACTCGTGTTTCAGACAGAAAAAAATTATAATAATTTAACCTTAAATCATAATGCCATAATCTGAATGAATTTGTAGTTTAAATACGATACCGAAACTAACTAAAATAAAATACATAACCGAGACAAACTTAATGCAAAAATAATATTCTGTTAATTAAGAAAAAATTATTATTTATTATATTTATATTTATTATTTAGATTTTAGTTCTTTAAATTTTGAGATTTTTGTTTGGCATAACAGCACAATTTGTTGTGCAGGTTGCTGTCCAGCATCAACTACTGTAGGATATAATTTTCTCTCGTTAGATCTCCATGACTGTCACATCCCCCTGTTATAGAGAGGCGAAGTCCCGCCCCTTCCAGTGGACCCCATGGGACCTTATTTCGGAAAAAATATGAACAGTAGTCAACGTTGCTCATGCGAGTACATCCCAATACGAAACACACACAGGCATCGTAGCTTCATAGAAAGAGACGTCACTTACGCGACTTTTGGGTGTGTCGTCTATCTAATGACGTATTTTCACGGTCTGATACTTCAAACGATTTGCAATAAACTGCGACTTTCTTCACTTGCAAAATTATCTTTTATATTGAAATTTTAGTATTTAACTTCATGTTAAACTATTCCCTGTTCATTTCTGTCCCAGTACAGCTCGGCTCTGGTGACAAGTTATGTTTAACAGCTGCACTATTGATAGTTTCTAATTGTTTCACGTCATCTTACACCCCCAATGACTCTGCTAAACTTGTTATCGTTCTGTCTGCTAATTTCCGACAGCAGGACCTGAAAATCTGCGGTGTGTAATTCTTGTTTTTCACTCTTTGGCAACATTTTTGTAAATGAGACTTCCCCACACACGGAGCGGAACAGGAAGCCTTATATGGCAATTTTAGGGGCTTGGATTATGCTAATGATCAAATCTCACATCTACACACCTCCTCATGAACAGGTGGTATTCATAAGGCTGAAACGAGCAATTTACGACAAGTTTGACCAGTTTGGTGAATCTGCAAACCTCATAAAAACAGTAAGAGAGGTTCAGGATAAAATGTTCATGTTTATGTTTGTTTGTCTCACTGCAAGATTACTCAAGACCTTTAGTCATGAATGAAACTTGGTGGACAGAGACCAAGAAAGAATTCATTACATTTTGTCATGATCTGGATCTGAGATGTAGATGGGACTATGCAAGACAGAGGCTTGGTTGCATACCCTGTTGGGGTGTTTCCAAGATCATAAAACTACTTGCTTGCTTACTTACTTACTTTTGAGTGCTTACAGTTAATGATGGGGAGCTTTCGCTCATGAAGACTGGTTGAGTTTGTTTCTGACGTCGTGTCTCAAAAACCTTAAAGTCTTGTGGGAACACGACAACTGCAGCAGTTAAACCTCAATGTGTGCTGCTCAGAGGCACACAGTATACCTGCATGTATAGCAACAACAACGCAGACCACAATTCTGTGGCAGGAATATGAAAAAAGAGTCTGTGTGTGATGTATCCGTGCCAGAGACAGCAGGCAAGCACAGACAGCTTATATTTACATCAGGGCTGTCAAAGTTAACGCGATAATAACGCTTTAATGTAAATTCATTTTAACGCCACTAATTTCCTTAATGTATGAACACAACTTGTGATTTTTAGGTTGTAGCGGCCTCAGTTTTAAAGCTAGAGTGAATATAGCAACATATTAAACTATAAAACCGAAGGAATCCACTGGTACCAACCATGTCATACAAGCTTGTCGCCGAGGAGGTTGAATAACATTCCAAAGTAACGCTACATTTTCGCGAGGAAAAACTGTCATGGCCATTTTCAAAGGGGTCCCTTGACCTCTGACCTCAAGATATGTGAATGTAAATGGGTTCTCTGGGTACCCACAAGTCTCCCCTTTACAGACATGCCCACTTTATGATAATCACATGCAGTTTTAGAGAAGTCATAGTCAAATCAGCACACTGACACACTGACCGCTGTTGTTGCCTGTTGGGCTGCAGTTTGCCATGTTATGATTTGAGCATATTTTTTATGCTAAATGCAGTACCTGTGAGGGTTTCTGGACAACATTTGTCATTGTTTTGTGTTGTTAATTGATTTACAATAATAAATATATACATACATTTACATAAAGCGGCATATTTGCCCACTCCCATGTTGATAAGAGTATTAAATACTTGACAAATTTCCCTTTAAGGTTAATTTTTAACAAAACAAGTGTGATTAATCATGGACAATCATGCGATTAAATACTATATACATCGATTGACAGCCCTAATTACACCTGTGTTAATTTTAGTGTAAATGACGTAAAGATGAGCGTTACTGTAATGTAAGTGATGTAAATAAAGCTATATGAAGTACTTACAGACTTAATATGTTAATAGTAGAGAACAAAAAAGTTAAGTTAAAAGATAAGTTAATCTAAATGATATTATGATCTAAAGACTGAGGCTGGCGATATTCTATTTCTGTTATTGTCAATTAATCCCAGTCGTCTGTGGTGCTCCTACTGAAATGTAAATCTTTAAAAAAAACAAAAAAAAAAAGGTTACAAATAAAAAGTTTCATTCTTATTATGAGGGCAAAGATTTTTCTTCAACAACTGGGCACTGTAGTTTTTAGCAAACGTTAGTCAAACAGGAGTAAATGGTGTATTTTTTGGGGACTATTTTTAGTCACAGGTTTGGTGCACTATTTATGGCAGCAGGATATATGTGCATGTGTGATTGACTCAAAATAAACTACAGTGCCCATATTTCTGGTAAACCTGTTACTCCCTGCAATTCTGTGGCATATGCCTGTGTGTTTATCACACAGGAATAAGATATATATATTGTGTGTGTGTGTGTGTGTGTGTGTGTGTGTGTGTGTGCGTGCGTGCGTGTAAGTGGGATTTGTCGACTCGACAATAACAAAAATATAGAATATCACCGGACTTGTCCTTTAATAACAATAATTTATTAATTTGATTAATACTATAGATTCCCATAAAGCTGTTTTAAAGTATCTTAAAGCTGGATAAAATGATAAAATGAGCAGGCCCTCTTGTAAAACAGCAGTATTAATTCAGTTAGGTTGTGATCTTTCCGTTAATGTAACGACAGTAGTGTTCAAATTTGGCCTGAACGCCAAACAGCTATTATCACAGATGACAACACTGGGTCATTAACCTGTGGGATACACGGCTCGGCACAGACGATCACCAAAAAACCAAGTGGAAACCTGCACAGCATGCAGAATGATGACAAATACAAATATCAGGAACTCCACAGCTCTGGACAGAGTTTACTTCCCTCAATAAACTACCTCTTTGTAACCGTTGTCAGTGTCGCATATGACTTTGGGAACGTTCTGTGTCTCAGTGTCTGTGTTATTAGTCAGACTCAGTCACTGCAGTAATAAAAGTCATGTGGTGTGTGGGCCAACAGACCTCAAATCAGTCCCCTCAAGTTCTGTTTTCAAAACTAGACAGAGAAATACTCCAACACACTGGAAACCAAAAGTCTGACTTCTTCATTCAAACAAACACACCAAAAATTCAGACACTGCATTGTACTTAAGTTGAGAAGCTGCCAACAGACAGCAACTCGAAAAATGTTGGTCCTTGTTGGTTGTGTGCAGGAAACCTACACATGCAGCTACATGCTGCAGAAGCAGCAGCACATGGCCACACGCTGTCAATACAACACTCACTGGTTTCAACAAGTGTTAACTGACTTGGAACTCTTGGCTCTTGTATAAAATAATACCTAGCTAATACTAATACCTGGTGGCTGTTCAGGGCTTGTGTGTTAGGGAAATTAAGGGAAATGTTGCTTTTGCAAATAACTTAAAATTCCCCAGGTCTGCAATTGAAAATCATTTTCAGTATCATCAATCTGCCAATTATTTATTTTATGAACTGATTAATTATTTACACTATATGTCAAAAAGGTGGAAAAAAGGCCCACCACATCTTAACATTGAACACAAGTGTTGACATATTTATTTTTTGTCCTACCAAAAGTTCAAAACCCTTTAGCAGATTAAGAGAACCAGTAAATATTCCCATTTGAGAAGTAGAAACCAGTGAATCTCTGCTGTCATGCAGACTGTCATGTCCATTTTCAAAGGGGTCCTTTGACCTCTGACCTCGAGATATGTGAATGAAAATGGGTTCTCTGGGTACCCACGAGTCTCCCCTTTACAGACATGCCCACTTTATGATAATCACATGCAGTGTGTCAGTGTGCTGACTTGACTATGACTTACCCCAGCAAGTCATAGTCAAGTCAGCACACTGACACACTGACAGCTGTTGTTGCCTGTTAGGCTTGAGTTTGCCATGTTATGATTTGAGCTATTATTTATGCTAATTGCAGTACCTGTGACGGTTTCTGGACAACATTCGTCATTGTTTTGTGTTGTGAATTGATTTCCAAAAATAAATATACAGTATATATAATTGCATAAACAAGCATATTTATCCACTCCCATGTTGAAAAGAGTATGAAATACTTGACATCTCTCTTTAAGATCCATTTTGAACAGATAAAAAAAATGTGTGATTAATCATTAATTAATCATCATTAATCATGGACAATCGCAATTAATTGCGATTGAATATTTTAACTGATTGACAGCCGTAATAAAAATGTATGACATGTGGTTGGTTACAGATTTATCTTCATCCACAGGACTGAACCAATGTCTCTGAATCATATCACTACCAGTGGGCGCTATTGATAAAATCTGCTATTTAAGTATCTGTATTTTAATATAGTGATATCATTATATAGTACATTTTCTGATAAATCAATTGAGAAACTGTTTACGGATAAATAGCCGGATGGGAACATCTGCTTTGGCTAATCCAGTGAACTAAATACCTTACAGATCTAGGTACTTCAGGGAATTGATGCAATTACTTTCACTTTCCTTTTGCCTATTTAAGTTTCTGTTTATCTGAAACACTTGGTAACACCCTTCTATGTTAACCTGTGTCTACCTGTTCATGTAGTTCCAGGATGTAAACTTATCAGGATTTGGCTGATGAACAAGTAAACAAAACAAAACTTGTCTGCTGGTATATTGTAACATCACCTAATCCTGCTACCAATCACTCATACCACCTGATCACTAAAAATGCAAAACTACTCCTTTAAGATCTTTCTGTAACCTGGCAGTTAATTTAGTTAACAACGTTGGACCGTCCACATACTGTAAGATAGCAGCAAAATTACATCTTTCTTACGTCCTTCTACAGAAAAGGAAGATGAGGCTTTGCTGATTTAAAAAAAAAAAAAAAAGTTTAAATGTTTCGTAATTAGTGATCATTTTGAGAGGTTTTCTATTGCTTAAGATATGGCAACTAAAAATGGAGACTAAAATGAGGTGTCAGTGCCTCACTGATACACAAATGTTTGCATACACATTATGTCGCCTACTCCTTTAAGTCTGCCAAATCAATACATCGCACCACAGCCTGTTTCGAGCTCCTGAAACATTGGCCATTGTACATATCAAGGCGGTCGAACTCGTGGCCAAAGAACGAGCCGCCAGTTCTGCATCTGAAAAGCATCACCAACAACAAAACACAGATTTAATTGCTAGTGGAGGGCTACTTACGTCTTGGCTTGCGGCACATGTTGTACAGGCAGCAGCAGGGACAGACACAGCAGCAGATGAAGATGAGCAAAATGACAACGAAGCCACCAATACCAAGGATCATGGGCAATGGAGAGGAATAGGAGTGAAAGCTATTTTCACTAAAGAAGAAACAAAGAAAAAAATCATACAAAACAATATTTATGTTGCCATTACCTTACTGGTACAGAATAGTAGACAAAAAAGCTGAATGATGTCAATCCTTTAACACTTATACCACTAATGACAATAAATGCTATCCCCTGTGCAATGATCACAACTGGAAACATAAATGCATAAATAATATAATAATTACATAAATAATACATAAATACTGAATATTTCCCAGTTTTGTTAAATCCCCTTCCCTGTTTTCTTTGCTGATTAAATTAGCATCAGGCATGTAAGCTAAACATATATTTCATGAATCTGTTGTGTCAAAGGAGACTTCTGCTGCTGCATGTTGCAATTGAGTCACATATTAGCTTCATGCCGGTGGTCGTGCACAGGAAGACACTACTTCCTGTTGCTTGACTGCATGATCATTGCAGAAATTGCTGCAACGACACAGGGACAAAGAGAAATTGTAGTTAAAGGCCATTTATCATACAGTATATTATAGAATATAATGGAATACCATTCTTCTTGTTTATCCTCAGTAAACCGCCAGAAGGTATCCCTACAGCAGTATCTGTTGGTGCAGCTACCACAGCAAAATCCAATATCGCATCTCTGGTATGATTGATAAGAAGAAGCTTGACAGTGCTTGTCACTTGCTGTAACAGAGACAGAGAGCAGAGAGGGGCAGGAAAGGTTAGCCTCGCTACTACTGAAGACAAAGCTGTAGTGGTGATGAGGTGCCAGAAAATGGCACACATATGCCTCAACCCACTTAAAAAAAGACATCAGTGCTAATTTTAGGAGTTCATATATTAGTTTTATAGTCTAGAACAACCCAATAAAACTGAAACAAATAATCCATTAATGGACAGACATTTTTTACAGGAAGCTTTTTTTTTTATAATCGACTAGTTGTTTTGGTAATTTGTCAACCAAAATTGTCAAACATTTTCTACTTCTATCTTCTCCAATGAGAGAATTTTCTGATTTTCTTTGGTTAACGGTTAAACAGTTAATTAGGAACATCCCTAATGTCATACTGGCTTGTCGAGAAGGAAATAACACTCCAAACTTACACTAAATTTTGACGAGGAAAAACTGGCATGTCCATTGAGTATAGAGTTTAGCGATTCAAGGCCAAAAAGCACTGAAGCAGATCTGGTAGGTCATGTCGACACTTTGCAAAGACATTTTTTTCTTCTTCTTTAATTTGTCACCCATTTAGGATGTGTATGTGTCAAAATGAAACTCTAAATACAACCGTGACATATGTAAGTACACAATAATAACGCGTTAACGCAAATTTGTTTTAAAGCCAATCATTTTTTTAATGCAAATGTTATTTCGGAGGTTGGCATCATATGAAACTAGAAAAACCTAAGGAATCCGTTGGTACTATGTCATACGAGCTTGTCGCAAAGGAGGTGAAATAACGCTCCAAACTTGGGCATGGCCATTTTCAAAGCAGTCCCTTGACCTCTGACCTCAAGATATGTGAATGAAAATGGGTTCTCTGGGTACCCACGAGTCTCCCCTTTACAGACATGCCCACTTTATGATAATCACATGCAGTTTGGGGCAAGTCATAGTCAAGTCAGCACACTGACACACTGACAGCTGTTGTTGCCTGTTGGGCTGCAGTTTGCCATGTTATGATTTGAGCTATTATTTATGCTAATTGCAGTACCTGTGACGGTTTCTGGACAATATTTGTCATTGTTTTGTGTTGTGAATTGATTTCCAAAAATAAATATACAGTAGACAGTACATATATTTGCATAAACAAGCATATTTGTCCACTCCCATGTTGAAAAGAGAATGAAATACTTGACAAATCTCTCTTTAAGATTAATTGCGATTGAATGTTTTAATTGATTGACAGCCCTAATAAAAATATATGACATGTGGATGGTTACAGATTTATCTTCATCCACAGGACTGAAACAATGTCTCTGAATCATATCACTACCAGTTTGAGAGTGGGCGCTATGGATAAAATCTGCTATTTAAGTATCTGTATTTTAATATTGTGATATCATTATATAGTAAATTTATATTTTCTGATTTTCTTTATCATACAACTGATTATCTTTTGGTTTTAAACAAAGAAAGAATGTGGATATGTCACCTTAGGCCCTGGGAGATTGTAATGGGCATTTTACACTATTTTCCTGACATTTTATAGACATAATAATCAATTGGTAATGAGGATAATATTCAGTTGCAGCCCTACAATCTAATTAATATATGTAATGCAGTCTAATACAACAGTTCTGCAACAAATCCTACATTCATGAGGGTTATAATGTTAATTTCTTTTGTTGAAACTGTATAGACAGGTGTTTATTCAACTTTATGGTCATTGTATTGTGTTAAAGGGACTGTTTGTAACTTTTTACACATATAAATCTACCGGGTTGGGATCCCATGCGCACTCGCATATGCGCGCCGCTCGCATGTGGCCGGCGTCTCCGCTCCTCTGCCTGCTTGCCTTCACCCACACAACGCGTGCATTCTCGCTATCTCACTGACGGGCATGTGCGCTCACTCCACACTGCAGGAGAGTTAATAGCTCAGAGAATATCTAGTGAATGTACAGCGGACATTTGTGCAGAAATAAATGCTGCAGCTCCTCCAGACCAACAGAGGTTTCCCGTGTCTTGTGAAGTGACGGGGCTCTGCAGCGAGAAACATTATCGTCTCCGACCGGGTGCCGGTGTCTCCCTCCGACCGTGGTCGGGAGGCTGAAGCAGGAAAAGCCAACTCTAGGATCAGCATTGATTCATGGAGAGATCTTCATCTGGTCAGCTAACATTACTGCCAAGCAGCTGAAATATAGAGTGATATTGATTTTAGCTGACGTGTGTCGCCTCACTGTTTTGAGCGATGCTCGTTTAGAGCGAGCACAAGCGTGAGCAACAGGACGCTGACTTTCGTTGACTTAACGGCCACAGGTGTCGCTGTTAACAAGCATTTCTGATTCTTACAAACAGTCCCTTTAAACTGATAATATTTTGTCCACCTTTATTTATATCATTGAGGGAAATTTAGTCAGAGCTGTCCATCTTCACAAATACTGCAATAGATTATGACTCATGTTAAGACAGAACATTATTTATATGTAAAATGATCAGATTGGGCCACATTGGACACTAGCTATAGCTACAGCTATAGTAGCTATGGCTACAGGAACTAGCACAGCCTTGACAACGTCCAGTTGACGCGTTAAATCTGTCGGTGTGTTGTTGACCTTCATTAAACCATAAAATCAGATGCACCGGGTCCGGTTGATTCACCCATTACCGGTAGCAAGTTAGAGACAAGCTGACGTTACAATGTTAAAACACCGTTTGAACAATAAACGGTAACTTTACCGGACAAACTCGCCGTTACTACCGTTACTGACAGCGCCCCCCGGATGACTGTGGTCGTCTTTTAGCCTCGGTTTCTATTTAGCCCCGGTTTCTTTCTAGCTAACTGAGCTAACTGAGCTAACACGCAGTCAAATAAACAACACAAGGGGACAAAGAAGACAAATAAGCGTTTAGAGTTTAAAACAAAGTACACTTACCGGATACAGCAGGGAGCTGGACCACGTACAGAGCCAACACAACAACAACAACAGAGAACGGGCCTGACGCCATGGCTGCTAGACACTCCGGACTCAGACAGAGAAGTGTTAGTGAGGCTGCTCTCGCTCTCGCACTGAGCCGAGCTGCAGCCGCTAGGAGCGTCTGTACACACGGCTGCGTCACACTGACGAAGACCCGCCCATGTTCCGGGTAATGGTTGGGTTCATTACCCCCTTGTTCTTTTTATATATCTATTTCTGTTTAAACACTATTATAAGCATTTTGTCCATAAAGCAACCTAAGAAAAAGTAGAAGTAGAAGAAGAAGAAGGAGGAGAAGCGGAAGAAGGAGAAGGAGAAGGAGGAGAAGGAGAAGTAGAAGGAGAAGGAGGAGAAGGGGAAGAAGGAGAAGGAGGAGAAGGAGAAGGAAAAGTAGAAGAAGAAGGAGGAGAAGGGGAAGAAGGAGAAGGAGGAGAAGGAGAAGTAGAAGGAGGAGAAGGAGAAGAAGAAGGAGGAGAAGAAGGAGAAGGAGAAGGGGAAGAAGGAGAAGTAGAAGAAGAAGGAG
>CAKAOI010029450.1:0-16253 GCA_916701655.1 Sebastiscus albofasciatus
TACCTGAAGGCCACAGTAGCTTGTGAAACTGAGGTAACGTTAGCCAGAGTGCAAAACCGTGGTACCGCCAGCCACCAGCCGCCAGCCGCCGTCTGACTTCCCTTGCTCCTAAAGTAGTGTTGTTATGGTAAGGATGGCCTCTGAGCGAGGCCAACGGTGTTACCTCGGTACCTTGGCTCACGTTACCGCAGTCTTGGAAAGGGAGGAGTGAGCGGAGGGGTACTCAGTTGGTTGCAATCTTACACACTGTACCTTAAGCATAGAGGCCAATTTAAGGACCCCAAATTGGAGACCAATAACACTTCAATGGCACAAAGACACTTGCTAAATATATAGTTGGTAGACTGAAGAGTGTGCTGAAAAGATCAATTAGGATTTTTGCAGGCTTGTTATATTGGAGATAGTATTAGACAGCTGTTGTGAAAATTCTGAGTTGCATTTTTATTGCTGATTTGGTGAAAAACCTTCATTTAGATTTCAATTTTACAAGTTAGCTAGAAATTAGAAGTCTGCTTTTGTTTACCTCTGTCTGAAATTAGAGACCATTGTTTCTAAAATTACTGAATTTTGTGTTGTAAATTTCTCACCATTATCATAAACTGTATATGTGTGAGAATGGAAAGCCTGGCAGGTGTAGCAGCAGTTACTAAGTGGGGTCAAACTAAAGGTCAATCAAGGCTTTTTCCTGAACTTTTTAGAGAAATGAGGTTTAATTTAAACTCAGTTGTTCAGGTGAGCTACTGTCCCACCAACCAGGTGATCGAGGCCTGCAGCCCAGCAGTAGCCCCTCGGGGCTTATTTGGAGTTTATGTTGTTCTGGAAGCCTGCTGCATACCAAGGCGAGGACTCTGGGGGTTTAAATTTAGCCTTTTTAAAGATGATGCTTCCACAGCACATACAGCTCTGCTCCCCTGGCACTAAACAACACCAGGGGAAGAGCTTGAGTCAGGGCAGCACAAGACCAGGGACTCTTTAACACCATGTTTATGGGGATAAAGTAGCATTTAGAAACCAAATACTTGATACCACACAGTAATATACAGCATTTTCTCAAGCTTAGTATGTCAAAGTGATGGACAGTGTCACTTAGCTGTCAAGTGGAACACAGCGAGTGTTGCATTAAATCTACAAATGTGTTAAAGTAATGAAGCTTGGTAGACTTTTAGCGTGCTTGCCACCATCATCGTGTTGGTCACTCAGGGTTTATTACTGATGGCTACGTCCGATAATTTTGTAATGCATGTAGATGGCCAGAGAAGATTGCAGTTTGTGTTTTGGATCTTAAACCAAAGGAATGAGGAGTGTACGCTTATGTTGCTGTGATGATGGCAGGATTGCTTGAGCTTCTCTGATGTAATCCATTGAAGAGTTGTCAAAGTATGACAAGAGTGAAGTCGAGTGAAAATCAAGAGGGAGAAATACAAACTCTACAGTGTCTTCTTTCTGCAGATGTGAGGTGATTGTCTGGAAGCATCGTCCATGAAAACTGGTTAACTAGACACACTAAAATAATGAAAAACAGAAAACCCAAAGGAATATAATTATAGTTTGATAATGATAATTTATCTCTGTGGACAATTCTGTCTCCTACTAATTATGTTAATAGACTATGCTACAAATCTGCAATACCATTCCCTGCAAATTTTGAACAGTGCGTTTGATTTTCATCACCCATTTCGAATGTTATTATCTGATTGAATGGCCGTTATCAGCGGTTATCACTACCATTCTAATGCTCCAGATGGGCCAAACTGCACCTACCGTGTCATGAAAGTGAATTCAATCGGCTGATAACATTCGTTTAGCGTATGTTTTGACACAAAATACAGTCAGGTTTATATCCTTTCTCATAGTATTTTGTAAGTTTTAACAATCTTCAATGTTTTTTTTTTGGCTTTTGATCATATCACATGATTTTTATCAGAATGTCATGGAATTATCGATGTTTAATTTCATTTCTTTTCTGAGTTCTTGAGGATTTCTTGTCCATGTTGGCCCAAAACTTCAATGTTAAAGTTCATTCCTTACATTGGAAACAGCAGCTGACACCACAGTCTCACCTCAAAAGGTCTATTTAGTAGCTGCTCTGGTGCTTTTGATTATATCACATGAGATTCAATAACAGTGACGTTTTTGGTGATAATGTGTGGAAAAATAGAAACCTATTAAAAATAGTTTCATCTCAAGAAGTCAAAGGAGAAGTTAAACCGTAGGCTTCTTCTGATTGTTGGAAATTGAGCCCAGATAGCTCAACTATGCTGACAGAACCTGGAATAATGGAGACTAAGAAGCACTGTGGACTTGAGTCGTAATATCTTTGTGCAAAGAAAATCTATACCGTCTCAGAGTCATCATTCCAGTATGCAGGATTCACTATATTGCACTAGTTGACGCCCTTGCAAAGTTTGCCTCTTCAGTGAGAGTTGGACAGAGAGAAAGAGAGAGAGAGAGAGAGAGAGAGACAGCGCTGTCCTGTGGTGAACCCTCCCTCAGATTGATTTAAATTGAATGGGAAGGATTTCCTCTGTATTGATTAAGTGTGCCGTGATGGCGAAGCAACAGTGTGTTCTTTGGCAGCTCCGGCTCTCTCCAGTCATCAGCGCTGAAGGACAGCGAGCCTGCTGCCATCCCCCGTCATTTAAACTACCAGGGTGGCAGGATCTTACGTCACTAACTCTCCCTCATGCTCTTAATGCGTAAGTGAGATGTGAGGGGTTTGACAGTTTAGTTAAATTACAACACTGATCATTTAAGGTGACATTATTTGTTTTGAATATTTAATGCGGGATGAGCTCCTTTTTTGGAGTTGCATTAAAAATGTATGAATTTGTTTGAAGATTTGTGAGAACTTGTTTTCCAGAAAGAAGTCTTATCTTTGCATTATTCTGTGTCTTCAACCTTGAACTGGTGTTGTTTAATTCATACCCATAAATTATGAAAGTGGGAAGACAAAGCTTTGTCAGTTCAGCCAGTGTGTTGCCTCAGGTTTGGCTTTATGCAAGTGTTCATTCCTTAAATACAAATTAACTGTAAAACATTCTATTGGCCTGCAACGTTAAGGATATAAATCACATAGTATTTTATATTTTACTACTCTACTTGGCCTATGAATCATTCTACCCTGACTGTGGCTGTTGCCTACTTTTGCTGTCTCAGGAAAATTTAACAAATTGAATTAAGCAAACATTATACAATCAAAATCAATTCCCCGTTTGAATTATTGGCTCTAAATGCACTTACCCAACTACATCATTTCATGCTGCGTGCATCAAGTTTAATACCGTAACCGAAAACACAAAATCATTTAACTTAATTGTGCATTAATGTGTCCGTTTCAGTAGGAATGATTGTGATGATTATTATGATGATTTTAGTGCAGTGTGTTGTTGTGGTGCACCAGGCAGCATTAGCAGTAGAATGAAAGAGGAGCAGCAGCAGCAGCAGCATCAGCGTGAGTGACTCTCAACCCAAATAATTACCTTCATTAATCAACAGAGGACTGAAAAAGGTGCAGACGGTGAGCTTCTTACCGCTTTGAGTGTCCCTTAGGGGTCGCTCGGTTCATTTTCATTTAACACCGACATGGTAAAGTTTGTTGTCAGCCCTGTGGCTATAATAGTTTTCTTCTAAAGACCAGTTGGTGATGTTCGTGGCCTTTATTAATCCACCTTTAAAGGCCCCTGAAAGTGTATTTTCTCAATCAGACTCTTACTGTGTGTAATGGGATCCTAGATGAACACATTATTTTCTGCCAAAGTTTGAACGTTCTTGGTTGTTTCCCAAGAAATCTCAGTTTTTTTTTTTTTTTTTGTGATCTTTCTGCTAGTTTGAAGTTGGCGAGGCTCAGATGGAAAATGTTGATGATGCTTACTATGTGCATGCACCAATCAGAGTTCAGCAACATTTGAATTAGAATCGGATGACAGTTGGTGGATTATTTGGTCGCTGTTACTCAAATTTGATCAAACCACACCCACACAGGCCTGATGAAGACGATGCATGAGATTTCATGTATATATATAATGTTATCGAGAAATACTTGAACCTGCAATATAGGATTTTCTTTGGCCACTTGGGGGCAGTATGTACAGTAGTGAGCATAGTCTGTATATAAGAAGTGGACGTAGTCACCGTGACGTCACCCATTGGTTTGTGGACTGCCGTTTTGAAGCCTCAAGTTCGGCAATTTGGCCGTCGCCGTCTTGTTTTTTTTGCAACCAGAAGTGACACGAGAGGGTGGAGCTAAGTACAACCAAACATTGAATAAGACATTAAAGACAAAATGTTACACTTAACTTTCATGAACTGAAAACACACTGTGTTGTGTGTGTGTGTGTGGTAGCGACCTGTAAATCACAAGGTAGCCCCGCCCTAAAGCATCCCCTGCTTTGTGGTCTATTTGACTCTAAATGGGACCGTAATTTACTAAATGAACATCACAAAGAATGCCGGTTTAAGGCACTTCTGCATTGGCTTCACTTCTCAGACCCGCGGGTTGCCCACTGTTTGTGAACAAAAATCAACATCATTACCTTTTTAAATTGATTCGGTGAACAAACAGTTGCTTGTTTGCACATCCAGCAGTTATGGAGCAACATTTTCTTTCCATTGGAGTTGTGTTTGTGTCCAACTGTTGATGTAATAATTATTATAGTCACACTTATTTAGCTATTTTGTTTGGTCTCTACCAACTACTGAGTGAAATATCTGTCTCATTAGCTGCTAAATGCTCCACTATGTTCACCTAACTGTGTCTGTCTGCTGTTTGGTGCTGAGCTGATGCTGTATAGTGGGTTTGTAGAGCTGAAACCAGCTGCCTGCTGTGGCCAAAAATGATGCTATGAGAGCAGTGAGAATGAACCAAAGCAGGGAAGCTGTAGGCCAGACGGCTAAACAATGAGCTGAAACTGTCACACTGTTTTTATATCGTCATTTGAGATATTGTTATTATAACAATATCTATTATAGGCACTTTAAGAAGTTTTTTCAGGGGCTTTAAGTTTGCTGAGTATGAAAGCTCTTTTACAGGATTGCCTTGATAATGATAACGGGAGGATCAATCACTTCAAAAACCCAATTTTCTTGTCGCTAAGAAATGTTTGAATTACTGATCCCATTTAAATTATTTTCTGACATGACAGGATTTAAGGTTGTTTCACTTTGGGAAAACATGATTCTGTTCTGACATTTTGCTAATAACTCACTCATCTTTCAGGGAGCCCACCAACATCTTAGAAACCCCATTTTCTATTTGCCGTGTGCATCCGACCGTGACAGCTGCAACAGTCCAGAGATGACATCTTGTAGCTTGATGGAGCTGGAAACCATTTCCAGCCCTTGTAGGGAGGGAGGTTTACCTTGTCACTGACTGCCGCTGATGTATTGTGAAACTCTCAAATGCTCATTGAATTTAACTTGTGTCACATCCTCTTATTGACCCATAGCTACTCTGGTCTGTCTGAGGAATGAAAATCTGACCTCTGTGAAATCTATTCCGAAGAAAAAGTGCTTTTCCACGTCGCTGTCTTCTGAGGCTTTTTGTATGAGAGCTCAAATCATCTAAAGTTTGCTTCAGAGTTGACACTCGCAGAAATTACAGCATGGAGGGTAAAAACAACAGTCATGAGCGGAGAGCTTAGGGGGAGAAAAGAAGGCTTAAGTTAATGTTTCACATCTCTTTTCTGTCTTCCAGCCACACATACACATTCATCTCTTCACACCTCACTACATCTTGCCTGTGTCTGCTCTGTCTCATCAGATAGGATGATGGACTTTAGAGGCTCCAGCTTCGTCCCTGACCGGAGGCCCGACCATTTCTCAGCACTTCTGCTGAGGTGGACGCCTCAGCCTTGCACGCATGGCGGGGCCTCTATTATTTGCTCTGAAGCAATATGCATACAAACTATTGCCAAGAGAATCCAATTTGTTATAGGAACACCATATAAATCTTGGAGTCTGTGATCCATGGCAGTGTACTGCGAGGCAAAAACCTGCTTGACTGCGGAATTTTATTTCTCTTTTTTTTTGTAAATACAGAGCTCAAATGTGCAGTGCATAATTCATTTAGACCCATGATGTCGTCTCACACACACTATGCATATGCACACCTCCACACATTCTGCATGCGCATATGTCTGCACATGACGTGTGACAGTGGTGACATATTGTTAAATGCATCTTCAACGACAAATCTGCGTGGAAATCCTGAGGTCAGAACGATTTCTAGTCTTCGAAGATCTTTGTCAAAATATTCTTTGAGGATTCTCTGAGGCTGTGACGGCTATGATCATCTGCTTGTCATTTGTATGCCATGTAGTCTGTGCTGACTGCAGTGTAAATGCATCCCCGTAAATAGTGAGCTAGTGACGTAGAATAAAAAGTGAGAAAGACTGTTTATGGCGGGCGGGAGGGGAGGTGGATGGGTCCAACAAACACAGGACTTTCAACCAGGAGACCGTGTTTTTTTTTTGTAAGTCACGTTAGTGACAGTTGTGACATGTTTTCTGTACTTATATTACGTTGTTTCTCTACTTTTTTACTTAGTTTACATACTCATTTTAAGCCCAACCATGATGTTTTTCCTAAACATACTGTAACTAAGTGGTTTTGTTGCCTAAACCTAACTGTGGATGTTACCATAGCGAACAAATGACATGCGAAAAGGCTAAAATGCGTCCTCATGACACGCAGAATGTCGCTGTAATGTCGTGCTTTTTATACGTCTTTGTGTTGTTGCAAGAGGCTGTTTCCTTGGCGGTGCAGATGAATCTTATTATGTAATCATGTAATCTGTTTCCTGAGTGGTGTCTGTGCCTCACCTGTACAGTATGTTTAAAACTGGCATTACTGCTTGAGTGATTACGCTGACGATGGCTTATAGTTGAAACTTGTTCGTCTTTTTGCCCAGAATAAACTAACTTTGTTTCTTCCCGTTCTTACCACTACCGGGCACAAGATACTGTTAAAGATTTGAAGCCGTGCTCGCCGCTACTTTCTATTTTAACTATTTACACGCCTTCCCATGAGATCGGGCTGAAACAGGACACAAATAACTGGATATATTGGCACAAACATGATGTGAATGGAACGAATAATAATGTTTTAAAAGTAAAGCTAAGATGACATTTAGGGTGTAAATTTTAGTGAGTATGGTCAACGACTGGCCCCGTGCTGCCAGTTTACCAAATAGTCTCATGACTAAGCTGTCAAAACAGTGCAGAGTGGACATTTGCCAACTTTTACTAAATCTATCTAGTAAAAAATCTGATTGTCATGGAAATGAAGACCTAAATCAAACATGGTTAAGGTCGGGAAGCGCCAAACCTTGTGGGAGCAGTAAGTGACTACACAGAAACATCTGGAAGCTAAACAGACAAGCTGAGAGCAATATCCTGCTTAAGAACTTATACTGATTGTGGCTTTATCATCTCTAAACGAGACCGCTTACATCCTCTGTCCTACTGTTACACATTAATGTCACTATCTGTAGTAAAGTATATGAGTGTACTGTAAAGCTGTTTGCTAATATGAAATGAATAATTTACACAGAACGGTTTGAATCCAGACTTTTCCTGCTGAGGCATTCAGTTACACAATGCAGCTCAACATTAACTTCATTCTGTTTGTACTCTGTAGCCGAATGGCTGTTAGTTTAAGAGACGAAATCTCATTCATTTAAACGTCTCATGAATCAGTTATGACGGAAAGCCGTCTGGATTTTGTAGAAAATGACTGGAGCTGCTGCTGCTACTGCTGCTGCTTAAACACACAGAGCTCAGTAGATTAACGGTTATTAAGCTTCGGAGCGCCGTGGGCTTCTGTGGAAGTTTAAACTTTGAGGTGAAAGTACGTAATCTCTCTGTCTGTTATCAGGTTATTAAATGGGTGTTATCAATGGTTATCAGCCTCATATATGTGGGTCAGAAGGGGCCTGCTACACCCACTAGTAGGTTTTATCATCGATTCACATGGGCGGTCATAGAAAGAAGGAATAAAAGAACACGACAGCGACATCTAGCAACCGTAGTAATGTAGTAGGCGTAGTAGGTGTAGTAGGCCCCTACTGACCCACATCTATGAGGCTTATAACGACTGATAACACACATTTAATGAGCTGAACAGTCAAATCGGGTGGTCTGTGTGTCTCCTACTCTTGCTCCATCTTCATTTCTATGTCTCTTTCTCCGAAGACACACAGATTTGAGTCCAAATTAATGGCTAATTAGCAAAGTTTAACAGTGAAACACGACTTCTGGTAACAATAGAACATTTTAATTTTCACATGACAATGAAGTTCCTGCATTTATTTAATGACCAAGGCAGTAACAGTGGAGGAAGATTTTCCAGCTTTCTACATCTACCAAATCCTGAGCACTGAATAATGTAATGTAGGCTTTTATTTTTGACTGCCTTTTATTACACTTCCCTTCACATAATTAGTCATTACTTTTTGTGCCCTGAAAAAGGACACAAAAAGTTTTTTTTTAACCTATAAGGTCACCTGGCTCCATGGCATTTATTCATTTACTACATTTACTGAACCCTGCTATTTCTTGACAGACCAACTGAAACAAAAATACTATTTATGACATTTACAAAGACTTGCATTTGTTCGACAGCTGCAACGATTCATTGATTAGTTGTCAACTGTTAAATTATCGATTAATCGGTTTGAGTAATAGTGAATATTTTCTGGTTTCTCCACTCCTCTATGACAGTAAACTGAACATCTTTGAGTTGAGGACAAAACAAGACATTTGAGGACGTCATCTTGGGCTTTGGGAAACACTGATCGACATTTTTTACCTTTTTCGGACATTTTATAATGTAAAAATAATCGTTAGTTGCAACCCTAATTTGCTCCAAACTTTGTCTGTCACTCGAAGATAAAGAGCACTATCATCAAAGTTGATATAGATGATATAAAACCACCAAATGAATCTTGCAGTCAAGCAGCTTGGTATTTATTTTTACATAATTGGACCATTTGTTTAAACTCAGAGATTATCAAAAATCTAATCTTAATTATGGAACCAGTCAGACGTCATCACCGAATGTACCCGGCCTATAAATAGAGATCTGTTGCCTCCCTGTTTCTGTTCCAGATGTATGAAGTAGCTGCAGGTGCAACCAGTGTAGCCGACTGTATCGACTAACTTGTATCAGATCTGATTAATAGACGGAGCAGCGACAGACTGGGGCCAAACCTGCGTCAGTATCGCTTTTCCCACGAACCAGAAATACTGCTGTGGATCTTTGTCTGCAGAAAAATATGACTGAAGTGTCATATTGCTAAAAAGCCAATTTCTCAGTCCTCCTCTGTGTCTCTCTGTGTTTTTCTGTTTTGGCTTCAAGTCCTATTTTTCACCGTCACTGCACTTTGTCAGGTTCTCCGCTGCCTTTAATCATTTTTTCACTCTGTCACTATTTCTCCCATTTCCTACGGCTCTACAAGGTTTTAAAAATTTAACATACTTTAATGTTGGAGCATTGTGAATAAGAACTTCATTGAGGTGCTTGTGTTTGACAGAGATCCTTCAGATCTGTGTTAGCTGTGACACTTTCACAGCCTGGGATCCATTTAATTATTTAACAATTTTGGGATACAGGCTCTGTGAAAATTCTTCTATTTTACATCAGAAACTAACATTTGAATTTCACTTTAAAGGTGCAGTTTGTAGGATTTGGCGGTATCTAATGGTGAGGTTGCAGATTGCAACCAACTGAAACTTCTCCCGTGTGCCAAGCGTGTAGAAGAATGAACTTGGCTTTCAACTAACTCCAATATAAACCCACAGTGGCGTTATTTGGCGGCCGGAGCAAGTGACGTAGTATTAATAGCGTCAGAGTCTGCTAAGGGCGGGTTGGAGGGGACGTGGATGGGTCAAACAAACAAGACTTTCAACCAGGAGACCGTAGTTCGTGTCCCGAGTGAAACTAAAAGTAACTTAATTTGTCACGTCAGTCGTTAGTCACATGACTCATTGGTATCGTCAGTCCCATGAGTCTTGTGAGTCATTATTATAAAAGAGTTGCTAATCACGACTGTTTCCTAACCCTAACTAAGTGGTTGTGTTGCCTAAACCTAACTTCCTTTGAAAACGGAAGTTTATTTTGAAAGGACACTATGCATGTAACGAGCGAAAATTGACACGCCGTCCCCCGGTCCGTCCAAAAGTAACACAAGAGGGGTACTCCGTGCGTCAGTCTCCGATGCC
The DNA here is from genome assembly GCA_916701655.1 of Sebastiscus albofasciatus. NCBI lineage: Eukaryota > Metazoa > Chordata > Actinopteri > Perciformes > Sebastidae > Sebastiscus > Sebastiscus albofasciatus. The sequence continues at coordinate 10,218 of CAKAOI010029450.1, forward strand.
GAGAGGCACTGACCAAGCGGCGGTATTTGAGGAGTTGGGAGTGAGAATGTGTTGCATTCTAAGGTAACGAAAACAGCTGATGATGCTGATTGTTTTCAGCTGATTATACACAAAAGAAAACATACTTATACTTAATATTACTTAATATTGCTCTGATTAGGGGTGTAAGAAAATATCTCAAATATACGTGCCCTCTCAAAGTAGTGCTATGATGTGACAGGAATTATGATAAATGCAAATGCAGATCTCACTGTTCTGATTGCATAAAAAGTAAACTTTTTAAAATCAGATTTTATGCATTTGGTGGTAAAAAAAAAATCACAATGTATCACTTTGCTTACAGTATCGCAATATATTGAATCATGTCAATACACAGCCCTATAGCTCCGATAGGAACCAACATCAGCCTTTATCCGGCTTATCAGGTTGTAGTCCTCACACATATACACTGTATCTATTTTGCTCTCGATGTAGTAAGCTAAGCTTCACTAAAAAGCATGTAGCTCAACCTGCAGTTAGCACCCTGCCTGACATTTACGAGAAACACGACTCCTGAGAAGTCACAGCAATTCAGACGGACTACACACCGAGACAGTGTGAACAAGGAGACAAAACGTGCAGGAATTTTCTTATTTCCCGTCACTTTTTAACCCCCCCGTCTACCTTTTTTTCCTCCTTCTCAAAGTCTGCCTGCCTGTTGATCTCCACTGAGCATGTGCAAAGCATGTGTGTCAAAATAGCAGCGCTGAGGGATTGAACAGATTCACCTTTTCTCAAGTTCACATTGGTGGCAGCAGCGGGGTGAGTTGTGGGAGTTTATTTGGCACGCCGGAGCATCTGTAGCTCTCGGGTTTCGGTTGGTGGATGCATCGGGCCGCAACACACACACACACTCACACACCTGTTGCTGTCTGTTAAGGGACACTGGCTGCTTAGTGAACGAAGTAGAAGAAGAAACAAAAGCAAGAGAAGAATGGTAAAGGGTCTGTTGAAGACACATCCGAAGTGTGGTCATTCAACAAATGCTTGAACCAAAGTGACACTCTTTTGTTCGTTAGACCTGCAGGATCCAGAGGGATTTCGAGACCGTAGCGAGGACGGGTGGGGTCGTGTTGGGAGAGGGCAGGGTCAAGTTCCCGCTCTACACTTGGAAGCTGGGTGAAGCAGCCACCCAACCTCCTCCCGCTGCAGGCCAGGGCCCTATACATAGTACTGATGCTGCTCTTTAGCTGTCTAGCAGATGGTCACACTGCTGCTGTGAGGATCACTTTGCCTCAGATTCACCAGATTCTCTGGCTAGGGATCAAGTCAGGGTTGCAGAGAGAGACAGAAAGTGTCTTAAGAGAGTGTCTTGGCTGCGGGCACACGTAGCTATTTCATTAGTTGTTGAGATCTGATCATAGCTATTGGATTTTTATGAGAGAACGCCACTATGCATCCATTCTTGGCATTAAACCCTCCCGTACGCAGTGTCTCCGGTGGTTGTGTTTATTTAGAGCGATGTTGGCATTATCATCCATTCTGCTCTTCCTCCTCCATTGCTTCACTACTCAGATGACTGAATGGCATCCAGTCTATGTAGCCGTTTGATCCCAGTGCAACTCTGACCACTTCTGGTTCTGAAGCTGCACTATCAAAGTGAGCAAAACAAATCAATATTTGTGCGTCAGAGCCTTTAAGTGGGGTTGTCAATTTTTATCAAATTCAAGTATGCATGAGAATGTGTCGCTGCCTAGCTTTCAGAGTAGTGGCTTAGTTACAAAATCGCTTCTTTAGAGGATTTTTCATACTGACAAATAAAAGATTTCATGAAATTGGTCACATTTATGGAACAATTTCACACTAAAAAAATCACCTGTTATCAGTTTCATAAGCCTTAAAGGGGACATGTCATGCTCATTTTCAGATTCATACTTGTATTTTGGGTTTCTACTAGAACATGTTTACATGCTTTAATGTTAAAAAAATAACATTATTTTTCTCATACTGTCTGTCTGAATCGTAGACTGTATATAAGAAGTGGACGTAGTCACCGGGACGTCACCCATTGGTTTGTGGACCGCCGTTTTGAAGCCTCGAATTTAACATTTTGGCCGTCGCCATCTTGTTTTTTTGCAACCAGAAGTGACACGAGAGGGTGGAGCTAAGTACAACTGAACGCTGAATAAGACATTCGTAGGCGACCAAAATGTTAAAATTAACTTTCATGAACTGAAAACACACTGTGAAAGAGTTAAAGTTCTAAAACAAATACCCGGACAATTTCCAGACCGGACAACAACGTGGTAGCAACCTGTCAATCACAAGGTAGCCACGCCCTAAAGCATACCCTGCTTTATGGTCTATTTGACTCTAAATGGGACCATAATTTACTAAATGAACATCATGCTGTATTGAAGAAGACTTGAAACTAGCGATTGAGACCATAAACTCATGTTTACAATGTTTACTGAGGTAATAAATCAAGTGAGAAAAGGTCTGAATAGTGAGGCCAAAGTGGAATTGCCTTAAACCTGCATTCTTTCTAACAGCCAGCAGGGGGCGACTCCTCTGGTTGCAAAAAGAAGTCTGATTGTATAGAAGTCTGTGAGAAAATGACCCTACTTCTCAATTAGAACCTTTTTGGTGACCTAAAAGTGTCTTATTCAGCGTTTGTACTTAGCTCCACCCTCTTGTGTCACTTCTGGTTGCAAATAACCAAGATGGCGACGGCCAAAATGCCAAACTTGAGGCTTCAAAATGGCAGTCCACAAACTAATGGGTGATATCACGGTGACTACGTCCCCTTTATATATACAGTCTATGGTTAGTAGGCACTCCAGATACCTACATGTATGTGAACATGCACTGATATGTCCCCTTAAAAAAAGGCATGTTACATACACACGTAGATATAATATGCCACTAACGGTGCCAAGTCCTGCTGGTTTCAAAAGGCCACCATACCACCACCACCACAAACAGCTGAAAAGAAAGTGGTGTATTTACTTGTTTTTAAAGAGGTGACAAGTCTTCGGTCAACCCGTGGCCATATTGAGTTTCCCTATCCGTAGCCTGAAACAACAAGCTGTGTTTGCTCCATCACACCACCACCGGGAAGGCTGCAGCAGTGACTCGGAGCCAACATTGATGCTTTCTGCCATCAGTAATCACCTCCCTGAAGCCCAAAGTTGGGTCTTAGGGTATTTAAAACGCTGCCGGTATGGACTGCTGTGCCAGCTCGGCCCCCTCATTCACTTCAATGTGACATTTAACTCCATGTGCTTCACTTTATCCATTAAAAATGCTTGAACATGGATTTTTATTTCCCCCACAACACAAACTGACCAAAGTTTATCTCTTAATTTGGTTAAGGTTAAGGTTGTTGGACTTGGGTACTTTGTCTTTTTGTTTGATCTGCTCTAATTAGCTTCTGCACTAATTAGCTGCTGAATAAAACATGAAGTGCCCCTTTAACCATAATTCATTTATTCGTCAATTTCAGTCTCATTTTTCTCTTTAAGCAGCGTTTCTGTGTAATAATATTGATCACATCTCTGAAGCAGAAATTACTTAATCTGTATAGTGAGTTGTTGTGTTTTTATGATCATATTTCACCCTTAGTAAAAAAAAAAAAACAAAGTATAAAAAGTAAGGCTGTCACGATTAATCACATGATTTTCCGTAGTTAATCGCAAATTAATTTTCTATCTGTTCAAAATGTAGCTTAAAGGGAGATTTGTCAAGTATTTAATATCTTATCAACGTGGGAGTGGGCAAATATATGCTTTCTTTATGCAAATATATGTACATATTTATTATTTAAAGTCAATTAACAACACAAAACTATTACAAATATTGTCCAGAAACCCTCACAGGTACTGCATTTAGCATAAAGAATATGCTCAAATCATAACATGGCAAACTGCAGTCAAACAGACAACAACAGCTGTCAGTCTGTCAGTGTGCTGACTTGACTATGACTTGCCCCCAAACTGCATGTGATTATCGTTATCAATTATCAAGTGGGCATGTCTGTAAAGGGGAGACTCGTGGGTACCCATAAAACCCATTTTCATTCACATATCTGGAGGTCAGAGGTCAAGGGACGCCTTTTAAAATGACCATGCCTGTTTTTCCTCGCCAAAATTTAGTGTAAGTTTGGAGCGTTATTTAGCCTCCTTTGCGACAAGCCAACCAATGGATTCCTTCGCTTTTTTAGTTTCATATGATACCAGTATCTTCACTCTAGCTTTAAAACTGGGTCTGCTACAACCTAAATATTGCAAGTTGTATTAATGCGTTAAAGTAATGAGTGGCGTTAAAACTAATTTGTGTTAACACGTTATTATCGCATTAACTTTGACAGCCCTAATAAAACAGATTTACTCTCCCCTTTAACTCATACTTTTGCAGTGCAAGACTTCACAAGAAGAGCTTCATGTACTGCTTGGTTAATGAATTCAAAGTGTGTTATTGTTCAAGGAGAAGACAGTCCAGTCAGTACCTTGTTCATTGCGAACACCTCCCACATACATAAACCAGAAAGACAGAAGATCTAATTTGTGATGCAACACCAGCTCACACTAAATATGAAACACAGGGAGGGACTTTAGGCCTCCTACAATGTCAGTTTGAACTTTCACATCTGCTGAAAGAGACAAAGCAATCGGTCTCAATTCCCCAAAAAATAGTCTGGATTTTACGAAAGACACATTCTTCTCTTTGTTTCCACTTAATTTCCATCTGTACAGCAGTGTGAAATTACAAATTAGATGGGAGACGGTATAGTGAATGCTTTCTAATGCAGGATAACTGCCTGACGGTATAATGAAGTGCATTCAAAAAGCTGAAAAACCCTCCTGAATTATTTTCCTCACACAATAGTCCGACCATGCAGGGGGACTTTTACCTCCCGATCGCACTAAATCTTCTAGTTTTGGGTCATTGTTTTGAAATATCGTTGGTTATCTCGCCTCCTGAGTCTGTGGGTGCTGTACAGCCTGTATCTAGATCTATTGAATTAATACTGCTGTGAAGGAGGTGGGAGCCAGAACCATGGCAACCATCAGCTCAGATTAGTGTGGGACGTGAGCTGGCAGGAGACATGATGCATACACACACACATACACACACACACACACGCAGTACACAAACAAATCAATATCTGTGTGTGTTGCCAAATAGAGCCAGACCCTCTCGACCCTGACAGATACAGATGTTCATTTATCGGTTGCGCTGATTGAATCGAGGGTTTCCTCTCTCCCACAGAGATACCAAAGACTGCGTAACAGGTTTAGAGATGATATTACTCAACGCTGCTTTGCTGTCAGTGCTATTGATTAATATAGTTTTTGTTGTTATCTTCTCTGCTGCTGAAACGGTTGTCTGGTCGAATTTGACAACTATATATTTACTTTTTTATCAGATTTCCTCAACAGTTCCATTGTATTAAAAATGTCATGTGCATGCAGTCGTTACTCTGGGTGTCTTATTTTAACTACTAAAACGTGACAAATATATATATGGAAAAATGTGTTTTGTTGTATGTAGGGATGCACCAATACTGGATCAGATATCGGGCCAAATCTGACTCAAATAGCTTGATCGGGGCCGATCCACCACACCATACCTGCTGCTGCTGCTGCTGCTGCTGCTGCTACTACTAGTGTTACTGCTGCTACTACTGCTACTACTGTTGCTACTACTACTACTGTTGCTGCTGCTGCTACAACTGTTGCTACTAGTACTACTGTTGCTGCTACAACTGTTGCTACTAGTACTACTGTTGCTGCTGCTGCTACTGCCACTACTGTTGCTGCTGCTACCACTGTTGCTACTACTACTACTGTTGCTGCTGCTACTACTGCTACTACTACTACTACTGTTGCTGCTGCTGCTACTACTGCTACTACTGTTGCTGCTGCTACAACTGTTGCTACAAGTACTACTGTTGCTGCTACTGCTACTGCTACTACTGTTGCTGCTGCTACTACTGTTGCTACTACTACTGTTGCTGCTGCTACTACTGCTACTACTACTACTACTGTTGCTGCT